>JAQQSW010023524.1:0-10258 GCA_028646575.1 Pseudocheirus occidentalis
TTCCTTGCTTCTCCAGATTATTTACAGTATCAGCCTTTATATCTAGATCATGTATCCATTTAGACTTGACTTTGGTGTATGGCGTTAGATAATGGTCTATGCCCAGTTTCCGCCATACTATATTCCAATTTTCCCAGCAGTTTTTTTGACTGATTAATATTGATAGACCATCTGTGGGTCCTACAGAAGTTCTGTCCCTCTGTCCTCTAGAATCAAGCAGAATCCCTTTACTCCAACATTGATTGATGTAGAATATAGGAAAAGGCTGGGCTTGGAGCGTGTCTTTTGCCTTATTTATTTATTTCTTTTGTATTCACCCCACTCAGTGTAGTGTTTGTTTATTAGCTGGGTGTCTGACTGGCTCTGGCTGGGAATGCTGCCATCAGGTTCTCTAAGGAAGCATGACTCCCTAGTGGGTATTTGTTTGTTAGTTTTTTCTCACCCTAGGGCTCTTCTACCATCTACATGTATATTTTCAATAAGCCTTGTGGCCCACATGTTGGTGATTGGAACTGGGAGCAACCCATTGGATGGATAAAGATGTTCCCAAATTTCCTAGGGAGATCGAATGAGTAAATCAGAGAACCAAATGAGTTGTAAATCTACCCTGGTCCTTCAAGGTGTGAGAAAATCTCTGCCAAAGGCATTACAAAAGGGCTGCTGTGTAAAAGGGATTTGGTCAACGAATTTGGTCAACACTGCCCACTTAGGAGACTTTTAAAGAGAGATGTAACTTCTGCTATTACCCTTTCTCTTCTCTTGTATTGAATGTGTGACTGGGGGCTCCAATGGTTTTTCCCTATATCTTCTATATAGTGGGAGAAGATAATTTCTCTTCCCTCCCCCCTCCCTGGTAGCTAGAATAGCCATTCATACATGGCAGGGAGAGCAGGTGTTAGTAGACATGAGGCTGAGACTGGATCTCAAGGCCATAGCAAACTTTTTTCTTTGTGTTTCTTTCCCTGAGCACTAGTGATTGAACATTGATCCTGAGATGGGTGTTTCAGTCCTTAGTGACCTCTCAAATTCATGAGGTTTCTTCTAAGGCTAGAAATAAACACTCCAGGATTGCTGCTGCTCATTCACCAGTGTTCAGAAGAAGAAATGCCAAGAAGAAATTCAGGAGAGAGAGACAGAGAGTGAGAGTAAGAGAGAGAGACAGAGACAGAGAGACAGAGAAATAGAGAGACAGAGAGACAGAGACAGAGACAGAGAATGTGTGTGAATGTGTATGTAATACAAACATAATATAATGTACATTGTTTATATGTGCATGTTTGTACACACTCGCGCACGCACACACACACCCACACACACATATATATATAAATTGAGCAATGCGCATTTTTCATCTCATTATTTTCTTCTCCTGTGGATTGCTAAGCCCATCTAGAAAGAAGCAGCCTGGAGTAATCAATAGACAACCTAAGGTAGCTAGAAGTCCACTGGACCTTCAGCCAAGGGAGAACTGGATTCAAACCCTACCTCTAATACACACTAGCTGTGTGATCATGGACAGCATGGAAGTTCTCTGACCCTGATGTTTTTCTTTTCCTCACAATTATAAAATGCAGATAATAAGCTACCTTTTCTACCTTACTTGATTTCTTTGAGAGCTAAGCATTATACTCTATGTAAAGTGCTATGCAAATATCAGTGATTATTATCCCTTATGTGAGCTATGAAATAGACACTACATTTTGTAATAAATTTGTTCTCACCAGACAGACAGACCCTAAGTTAGGTGAAAATGGCATCCACTGCTTGGTTTTTTGGTGGTGATTGTTTGCTTGTTTGCTTTACTGTGTTGCCTGTACAAACTGTGGGATACCCTCATCCTACTCTCAGAGGTAAAGTAGGGTTCCAGACTAGGCTGACTACATCCCCCTCTTAATGTTCTAGTTGTGCCCTTGAGGGTTAGAAGTGGATTCGCCAGTGCTATCAGCTTGAACCTATACTGGTGTGCCTCTCCCCAAGATTATTAGCTGAAGCTCATTGAGTCAACCATCATCCAATAAGTTGCTTTTAGAATGAGTATTAACTAAGGTGGGGCAGTAAGAACAATCCATGCAAAATATTTCTCCATCTGAAACACCCTTTCCCAGAAGAGTCAATAGTCTAAGGCAGTGGTTCTCAACCAGTGGGTTGCAACCCCTTTGGGGGTTGAATGACCCTTTCACAGGGGTCACAGTGGTTGCCTAAGACCATCGGAAAACACATATTTCCAATGGTCTTAGGAACCGAGACACCCCTCCTCTGTCTCCAGGCAGGTCCACCCACATGCAGATACACTCACTTACAAGTATTAAAGGGGTATGGCATTAGGAAGGTTGAGAACCACTGGTCTAATGGATAGTGGGTTTATGCTGAGAGAACAAAAAGGGAAAAGGGCCAGCTCACAACTCTTGGTTTCTTAAAGTCCTTTTCTCCCATTAGTGGGGGGCTCAAGAGGTTCCCTTTAAACATGATGAATATGTTTCCATCTGTCCTTGACTTCCAGTAATGCCAAAGGCCACCAAATGATCCAGGTTTACTACTAGAACACCAATGGGAAGATGGCAGCCATCATTGTCCTGGGAGTTATTAGGGCACTGATGGGAATATGACAAATCCAATGTCCTTCAGACCCTTTAAACCTGGCAAGATCCTCCTCCAATCAAAGGTTGAGGGGAAGGAAGGAGAGCTGCCCCATCCTTGCAGTTCCTGCTCAGCTGGATTAACTAGAATTCCAAACTCCTATCACTTTCCCCATTCCAGCTCTAGGATCCAGAGGGCATAAAGAACACTCATACTACTTGTCCAGTACCACTTCACTTTATTAAAAGGCTTTCAAATAATTTTAGTGCTCAACCTGCAGTCTTTTGATGGACTGATTGAAATGTGTTATTACCCTATTAAGGTATCAGAATAAAGTGAGGTGGGCTTCTTTTGACCCACTCTTACACTGTTCCATGGGCCATCAGGGGACACCTCTTGTTGCATGACCCCAGTTGGCATTCATTCTGGTTCGGGTCAAACATGGGGATTTTGAGGGCCTGATTTCTGACAGTATTGAAAGGACTTTACATTCTGGTGTAAATGGAAAACCTGTTACAGTCCCATGAAAGATACTGCAGGTTGGATGCTAGGTCTTGTAGTTTGTCTTTTATTCTCAAAGAGGACCAATGACATCAGAAGGGTGATGTTTTAACTTGCACATGAATTGGATTTGAGTGAGGCAGAGCTGGGAAAAGTCAACAGCCTTTGTCCTCCAGAGTAATGGGGGCCAGTGACAAGATATAGGTCAGGATGAAAAGATGAAAGAGCTGGCTCAGACTCTCTCTTTGCTTCAGCTCCAGTGGTAAGTAGCATACTTTAAATTCTAGACTACTGGTGTGGGGCACTGGAGGATGAACAGAGAGATGTCTACCATTTCACCATGGCTCCTACATCAACCCCATAAAGTGTGGACTTAAGGAAGCAAATCTGTGGCTGGGTCCCTGTGGCCTTTTCTCCTTGGCATCCTTTCCGATTAGGTGATTGAATACTAGCCTCAAGGTGAATGTGTCCAAGTTTGGAGTCAACCTTGTGGTTTCAGGATGGCCGCAGACCCTGGGTACAATGAGAGGAGCAGTTGGTAGTAGCAGAGGCAATAGCAGTTGGTTTAGGCAGATGGAGGAATGTTTGCTTATGGAAGAGACTACTCAAAAGGTTCAGAAATCCAGGTCTGGCGTGGAGTGATTATGAAGAGCTGAGGTGAAACATAAAACGCCTTACTTAGCAGGCCTGAAAACTGTTTTAGGGTCTGATCAGCTGTCCAGCTGATTGTAATAATCTCTTTAAGATGTTCCTAAACCTTATTTAAATTGTTTTGTTAAGATACATGCTGCAAAGCCTTCATGATTAACATTTCTTTGCTTGTAGGAATGAATTACCATCCCCATATCTGATTCATATTGTACACTGAGTTCCTCTTTTATTACCCACCCTTTGGAGAAAACGAAGACATGAGCCATAAACTAAAGCCCGAAGAAAATGGTCCACAGGGGTGGGGGATTAATGAGCCACAGAGCATGAGCACAGGGAGCCCAGACCCAGTCTAATCAGAGGCCAGACTCCACTGGGTAGAACTGGACCCAAACCACATGCCTGGGTACAGAACAGGGAGTGGGAGCAGCACCCTCCCCTACGGCCCTACAGGCCCAGCAGTGGGTCCTCAAGATTAGATGTGAATGTTCCATGTATTATTAACACGCGATGCCACTACAAATTTAATGAAAAAAATAAGTCCCCAAAGTTTAATAATGAGGTACTACATTAGCCCCTTGTGATTATTCTACCATGGTCAGCATAGTGACACTTAAGGATTTGGGGTTTTAGACGGAGCTTTTCTCAAAATCTCTCCTGTGTCCCAGATGTGACCTAGATTCTTCCTGGGAAATGAAAGCACAGAGCATGCTTAGTGGTGCACCAACAAACCACGCTCTGCATCTTGCCAGAAAGAAAGGGTTCAGCTATTCTAGGAGCTATTAACTCATTTTGCATCCAGAAACAAAATACCCAATGCCAGCTGTCGATGGAAGAATGTAGTGGAAGTTGGAGACCAGAGTCCATTAAATCAACCACATCAAAACAATAAAATAGAAACAAGGGGACCCTCTTATTTAAGATAAAAAATTGTCCAAATCATTCTTATTTTGAGATGTGAATAATCCTCTCAATATTTCTATACTTCAAGGAGCCATGAGTTCATCCATTTGGGTCTGAACTCTATAGATGCAAGGGTAGACTCCTCCACCTTTTAGGATGTGTTCTTATAAATCATTATGGCAGATAAGGGGAAAAAAGGTCACCTGGAAGACCAGGTCAAGTAATGAACCTCCAGGTTGGTCCTTGGGATGTAGCCAACAGTATGTGTCTCCTGGACCAGATTTGAACACTTCCAGCTTACCAGGGCTCATCATAGCTTGTGCCCCACAGGCAGAGCCTTCCAGAATCCAGTCACCATCTTGGTGTTTCCTCATGTATAAAATGAAGCAATTGGACTAAATGATCTCTTAAGCTTCTTTCCCCCTCTTAGTTAGAAATCTTATAGCCTGTGATTATCTGGAATGAAAGAAAAACATGGAAATACTCTATGTGTTTTATGTTTGCATGTAACATGGCATGGCAGATATGGAACAGACCTCAGAGACCTTGGCTCTGACACTTACTGGCTACACAACCTAGAACAAGTCTCAGGAGTTGTTTCATTTTTCAGAGCCTCCAGGACCTTCTAATGTCTTTATCCAAGTGAAGTCAACAAGAAAGGAAAAACAAAACAAAAACTAAAAGAAATTCTCCCTGCCCTCAAGGAGCTTACAGTCTAATGAGAAGGAACAAGAGGCAAACAAGTATATACAATCAAGATACAGAAGGGAAACATTGGGAATAATCAATAGAAGAGAGTCGTTAGGGCTATTGATGATATTGAAAGGCTTTTTGCAGAAGTGAAGATTTTAGCTGAGACTTGAGAGAGTGGGGAGAAGCCAGGAGGAAGGAAGGAGGGAGCCAAGCATGAGGGAAAGCCCATGAAAAGGGTCATCGTTTCACCATTTCAGAGAGCTTACTCTTGCCACTTCAATCACCCCACCCCCCACACCTAGCAGCCAAGGTGAACTCACACTCCCCTTCTTATCCCCCCTTCCCCAGTTACCTCCAGGACCAAATACAAACTCCTCTGCTTCTGATTTTAGTGATCTCTATACCCTGGAAGAAAGTCTGTGGAATATCTAAGGCTAAATGCCCCTCAGCATGGATGTCACTAGTGCTGGGGGCAGTGTTAGTGGTTTCATTCCTTTGAGTTCTGGTCTGTGTTCTATTTCTTTTAAATGTCTCTAGTTGGATGGAGGGTTGGACCTGGTGTCAGACCTGAGTTAAAATCTGGCCTCAGGTACTTGTAAAGATGTGTGACCCTAAGCAAGTCATTTAACCTTTGTCTGCCTTAGTTTTCTAATCTGTAAAATGGGAATCATAATGACATCTACTTCCCTGGGTTGTTGTGAACATAATATGAGATCATGCTGCTAAAGTTCTTTGCAAACCTTAAAACTTCATAAATGCTGGCTACTATTTCTAGAATATGGGGGAGAAGGGAAGGGAACAAGCTTCTACTACATACCAGGCACCATGCTAAAGACTACAGATATTATCTCATTTAATAATGAGGGTTTGTATTCTGTCCTGAGCCATTTCAGAGAAATAAGTAGAAAGTCCTACTTATCACCAGCCTGTTTTTAGGCACCAGACCAAACAAAACACAAAAGCACCAGAATAGCTCTTCACAGAGGATTCTAACTCACCTCGGTCTCCACAGTATTTTTAGATATCTGCACGTATCACCTGCTTTTTTTCCCTTTGGTTTTCCCAGTACAACGATAGAAATGACCCTGCCCTACCTCCACCTGACACACTCTAAGTCCCAAAAGAAACCCAAGACTTTTAAAAGTTTTCTTTTTATCAGTCCATTTTCCGCCTTCATTCCTTCTCTTGTTGACTTGTCAAATACTAAATACAATTCGAATTCTGGAATCTAAAGCTTGAAGAGCCGTTAAAAGTGGCATTGGCCTCCAACTGCTTCATTTAAATAGTGTGACCCAGAAAACCAGCTTCATACGAGGAGTGAAAAACAGCAGGACTCAAATACAGATGTTTTTGTTCTTTTTCTTGGCTCTTGCAATGTGTCCTCAGAACGAGTCCAGTTCATCTCCTTTCTCCCCAAGCTGATCTATTCTGTGTCAGATACCCAACTCTATCATGTTTTAAAATCTTTCCAGAATTTTTGTCTTCTTTTAAAACAAACAGCCCCTTTAGAAGCCTTGGTGGCAGATTAAAGATGGCTCCCACTCTTAGAAGACGTCAGCAATGGAATTTTGGCTCTTGGAGTTGGAAAACCACTGGAAAGAGATGGGGATATGAGTAGAAAGGTATTTAGCTTCAGGGAGGTCCAAGAGTGGGTAGTAGCCAGGTGTCCTGGCAGATGGGAGGAACATGGCATCAAGCTAAGTAGGTAGCAGGTAATGGGCAGTGGTCCAAGGCAGTAGGTGGTCTTCTCTGGAAGGTCTGGCAGGAGACAAACCCATTCATAGAAGCTAGTCTTTTGCCCAGGCAGAGCCGACAAATGCAGTCACTGGCAATTTCAGGTGAAAACTAATAGAGAGAGTTCTTGGAGACAATATCCCATGTTTTCAAAGAAAGCCTCTTTAGCATTGCTGAGTTCCTTCATTTATAGGGATAGGGTTGGTGATGGAGGAAAAGGACTATATACAGGTGAGAGAATGTTCCTGGGGGGGTGATGGACAGGATCCAAGTTGTAATTGAAACTATATCCAGAATCCATGCTAGGTCAAGCCAAATACTTCCCAAAACAAATCCATGAAATAGAGACTAGCCCCGTAGTCCAAAGGCAGAAAACAGGCCTAGGAGAGACAAGGGAGATGGGCCAACATGGAATGGGCAATATAACAGTATGGCAGAAACAGCAAAATTTGTTACATGCAAGGTTTCTAACCAAGATAAAAATCTTTTGCTGTCACGGCAGCCCCCCAGCCATGCCACATCCCAGCTCAGGAACTGGCTTGCAGAAGGCCCAAACTGAAATGCCAGTGCTCTGATCTTGAGAAAGTCCCTTAACCATGCTAAGCCCCAGATTCTCCATTTCTAAAGTGAGGAGGTAGAAAGACAATCTCTCCAGTTCCCTCCTTCTCTAATTCCATCATCTGCAGTCTGGTTACAATCTACCTTTCTTATCTCTTTCCTCATGTGGATCCTCTAGCAGGTGGGTGGTGCAGGGCCTGGAGTCAGCAAGCCCTGAGTTCAGATCCAGCCTTAGTGATTCACCAACCGTGTGACTCTGGGCAAGTCACTTAACTAGTCTGTCTCAGTTGTAAATAACAGCAGCACCTACCTCGCAGGGTTGTTGTGAGAAATAAATAAGATAATATCTATAAAGTACTTGGCACAGAGTGGGAAGTATATAAGTGCTTCTACCCCTCCCCTTCTAGAGACACTAGGCTTTAGCTTATTTCCCCAAATATACAACATACAGTCCCTTCTCCCTTTTTTAATCAAATATTGATCTTGCTGGAATATTCTCCCTCCTCTTCCCAGTCTGTCTGAATAAAGCCCTCCATTGCCAAAGCAAGCGTGAGCTTCAATACAGGGTCAGGACTGAGTTGAGGGCTATTTGTCAGCCAGGCAGCTCTGCACTTTGTTTGTGTATGGGACCCGTTGGCTGCCGTCTGGGGAAGCCCTTGAACGTCTCAGAATCCTGCTCTCATGCTTTCAAATGTGTCAGATAAAATCCGTAGGCTTCCGCAAGAAACCGGCTCTATATAAATGCTCAATGTCGCCAAACCCTGAGGACACCAGAATGCTTTTACAAATTGTTTCTTGTTTCCTCCGCAGCTTCCGCTTTGTCCTTGGCGGTGATGTATTCCATGCCTTTCTCCTGCTCAGATTGAAACACAACTTAGCTCAGCTCTACCTGGAGACAAAACCGAGCCAGAAAATAAATAAGATTTCATTGAAAGCATGCTTGTTTCCCAGACTGCTGGGAAATAGAGAAGGAGCTCAGAGGACATCAATCCATCAATGCTAGTTCAGCAGGAAATTCTGTCCAGGCAGATCACACCTGATGCGGCTCAGGAAGACAGACAAGCCGCGACTGCTCAGGAGCATATTCAATTCAGAGGAACAGCATCAACCCTTCTCTTGTAATCAGTTGGCTGCCGGTTCATGGCCAGGGTTCTGCTGGAATCAGCTCTAACCGCCTTTGAGCTGATTGTTAAATATTCAACATGAGCTCTCACTTTCACCTTGGAAGTGAACAGATGTTACAAATCAGGGCTTGATCCTGGGATTGGAAGAGGGAACCTGCAGACTCGAGGCCACATGTGGCCTTCTAGGTCCTTGGGTGCAGCCTTTCAACTGAGCCCAAGTTTAACAGAACAAATCCTCTTATTAAGGAAATTTGTTCTGTGAAGTTAGGATTCATTCTACACTTGAAGATCTAGAGGGCCACATGTGGCCTCAAGGCCACAGGTTCCCCACCTCTGCTTGTTAGTCATCTAGACTTTAAAAAGCCATGGAGAAAATGTTAAAAATAATGCAGAGTAATCTTTAAAGTGCACTGTGGCACTTTTTTTTTCAGAAAGAATATAAAACATTTACCATCACCCCCTGTTCTCCACTTCCCTCTATCCTCTCCATGGGACCTAAAAGTTCTAGGGCTTCCTCTTTGCCTTCACCCTCCCATTTCACAGGCATTCACTTTATCTGGTCCTTCAGTCTCTCTTTCCAGCTGAGAAAAACTACTCTCCATAGGCCTCCTTTCTGATAAGGGGCTACTTAAGACGCATCCTTTCTCATGGCCCATCTCTTTCTTTGTTTTTTTTGCTTTTTGGAGGGCAGTTGGGGTTAAGTGACTTGCCCAAGGTCACACGGCTAGTTTTTTGTGTTAAGTGTCTGAGGCCGGATTTGAACTCAGGTACACCTGACTCCAGGGCCGGTGCTCTATTCACTGCGCCACCTATAGCCGCCCCAGCCCATCTCTTTCATTAAGACTTTCTGGACAGGGTCAGGAGGTCACTCCTTTTTTATAAATTCCAGTAGCTCAGTCTGTACCTTTTGTCATGGTAATTAGAATATGGTGAGTTTGTATTATTTGTCTTTTCACTTGCTCAATAACTGTTTTCTGAAAATGAAGCCAGGTGTCCTGGAGCAGTTCATTCACTCTCTCCAGAGTTGATTGTGAAAGTGTCAGAAATCAAAGTTTTTTTCACCTCAGAAACTAGCAAATGCTACCGATAAAAGCCTGATTCATTGTTTTGTTCCTTGTCTAGACTTAAGAAAGTGATGGAGACAATGTCAATAATGCAAATTTAATTTTTAAAAGTGCGCACCAATTTTTTCCCAGAAAGTTGTTAAACATCTATCAGTTTACCCCTGAGAATAACTCTTATTTATAGAGTACTCTGAGGTTTAGAAAGTATTAAAAAAACAAACGAAAAAAGTGTTTGTTTTATTCTCTACTAAAGCCTTTGTAGAGCCTGAAGACATAACTGAAAAAAAGGCTAGTAAAAGGGTTAAGTTGTGACCATTGTGAAGGTGATGAGTAGTTGAAGACTTGTAACCAAGTGTTAATTAACCAAGATAAATTTTCAGCTATTTTTTTAAATTTAAAGAAAGAAAGAGAAATGGAAAGGGAGGAGGAAGGAAGGAAGGAAGGAAGGAAGGAAGG
>JAQQSW010023525.1:0-10258 GCA_028646575.1 Pseudocheirus occidentalis
ATCACCTAGATTTTGGAGCTGAAAGCTTACAGGTTCTCGTCCAGTCCTCAGGGATGAACAACTTCCAGGTCCTTGTCCAGTCCTCAAGGCAATCCCCGGCACACACTGAAGTTCACCGGATTCAGCACACCTCAAACCCTTCAGGACTCCTCTTGCCTGGAACTCAAGGATCAGCCAGGCCACCAACAAACAAAGTCCCATCCTGTTCATGTCTTCAGTCAGCCACTCAGGAGCCAAATCCAAAATCTGTCTGTCTCTATAAAATTCTCCTGCTTATAAACACTGGCCTTCTCCCAAGTCAACAGGGGAGTGTCTCAGCCAACAGCATTCTTCCACATCAGCAGGGGAATTCACACCTTCCAGACAAGGCTCACACCTTCCATACAGAGCTCACACCTTCCAGACAGAGCTCACACCTTCCATACTTAGCCCTAAATATCCAACAAATTGATTACCATTACAAGGGGTAGCTAGGTTGCATGGTGAATAGAGCCCTGGCGTCAGGAGGATCTGAGTTTAATTAGACATTGAACACTTACTAGCTGTGTGATCTTGTGCAAGACACTTAACTCCAATTGCCCTGCCTTCTCCCCTCCAAAAAAAAAGATTATGGCAATATTCCAGGTAAAAGGGACTGAACTGAGGTGGTAGTTATATGAGTAGAGAGATGGGATTGAATGCTAGAGATCTGGAGTTAGAAATTACAAAATTTGGCAACTAATTGGATACATGGAATGAGGGGAGAAGGAAATTAGGAATATAGCAGGGTTACAAATCTGGGAGTTCAGAAGAATGATGATGCCATTCAAAAGAAATAAGAAAATTGAGGAAAGGGATGGGTTTAGGAGAAAAGATAATGATTTCTGTTTTGAACATGTGGAATCTGAGCTGTCTCATGAAGATTGACTTTGAAATGTTCTATAAGCAATTTATAAGGCAGGACTGATATTCAGGGGAAGACACTGAGGTTAAATACATAAATTGATCTGTGAATCATTTGCATAGAGATTATAATTAAACCAATGGGAGTAGATGAAGTTAGCAAAAAAGAGAATAAAAGAGAAAAGAGTAGAGGACCTAGGAAAGAGTCTTGGGAAACACTCATAGTTATGGTGTGGGATCTAAAGGTTAGAACCAGCAAAGGAGACTTAGGGATGTTAGGGAGAAGCAGGAGAGAGCAGCGTCATAACAGCCCAGAAAGGAGAGAACACTATGGACAATGGTCAAATGAAGTAGATATACTGAGAAGGATAAGAACTGAGAAAAAAATAATCAGATTTGGCAATTAAGAGATAGTTGTGTTGGACTTTATTCATCCATCCCCTGGTAGATTAAGACTGATATCTAGAATAAATGTTTAGGTCATTCAACAGTTAACAAAGGAGATTTAATTACCCATAACAGTGGAAAGATATCCAATGAGGGTATGCATCAAAGACACTGTGAACTGACTTAGCTGAGCAAAGATCTCCTGCCTCTGAGTTGCCCCTAGTAGTCTTCCAGCAAAATCTGGAAGGCACACTAAAATCTTTGTGGCTGTTTTAACTTAGGCCACCCAGAAGTAATGTCAATTACCTGAGCCCTCAATCTTTGGAGTCAATCAACACTGGATGATTCTTGGGCATGTTTCAAGACAATAGAGAAGGAAACAATAGGGAGGGAAAGACCAGAGATTAGAGGAGTTAAAATGATTAAGGTTGTAGTCTTCTGGAAAAGATAGGAGGAGATGGTATCGAGGGGACATGTAGAGGATAGGCATTGGCATGGAGAAGGATCAACACTCTTGCACTTGGTTGACTCCCATTCTATGCTAGTAACATTAATTGCATGGATGAACTACTTTTCTTTCCTTTAATTAGTAGTGGATACAAAATTACATTGCTATTTGAACGCTAATTTGAGCATCTAGCTCTGAGATAGTAATTCTAGTCATTAAATCAGAATACGCCAATAGATTTTTCTAGCAGAACAAGCTATGAGGGGGTTCTGAAGAGGTTGTTTAATGTTTTCATATTAATTTGAAGAATAATTAATGTTCTATACATAATACAGATGTATGAAACTGTTGTTACTGAGACTTGCAAATGGGAATAATCTTATTTTTTTGGCACAGTAACAAGAAAGGGCTCAAAGCACTTTGCTATTTTACCCAAATTTCTGAGTGAGTTGTTATAAATATATATCTATATGATGCATGTAGGAAAATGATCATTTAGATTAGTAACAAATTATTCAACCTCTTAAATTTGGGTTCCTGGGGAATGGGATGAAAAATCCTCATGGATTTCTGATTTACAAGTTTGCTAAAAGCCAAGTTTAAGGAAACTGCGATTCTATATTCTCAAGAAGAAAAGACTGAAGGAAATAGAAGGGTATTGCATTCAATAAACAATTTAAAGAACATATTTTATGTAAGTTGTATTGATACTATTTATAAACATAAAAAATTCCTGCTGCCTAGAAATTTACCCTCTACTTATGAAGGAACACTCTTACTTGTATTTAACTAATGAAGAGTTATTGTGTGTAACTCCTTTTAGATTCCACATGGAGTGTGCAATATGGGGTACCAATGCACTTTTTAGCTCTCCCAAACTTTTCCCATGGACATGTTACCACTGCTATTCATTCTGAGTTGACTTGCTCTTTCCATTCTGCCATTACGCGTTAGATCTAGCTTCCCAGAGGACTATCGCCATCCAATTACACTTCAAATTCTGTCAGCATTCTAGAGGCAATCCTGTTCAGGTATGAAATTATCCCACCCCTGCTCAACACTTTAAACTCTCAAGCTCTCATCTATGCTTTTCCATTTATACAAACTAACCACTCACAATGATGATACTTCACGATCTTAACCATAGTCATTTACCTAGCAGGCTAACGGCTAAAGAAATAACAACATCACACATTCATTCATTAAAGCAAATGCATGAATAATAAAATATATCATACTTCTTACATGAATCTGAGCTATGCTCTTTCATCAATGTGCTATTAGTAAATAGGCACACATTTACAGGAACCTGACAGGGAAGCACACTTCTGCACTACAGACTTTGATGTCATTGGTCCATTGAGGAAATTTCTATCATATGAATTTTCTTTCCTAACTGTTGGTTCTCATCACTGCCTCAAAACACATCTTTTTATCTTTCATTCTTGAATGAAGGTAATATACCAACTTTCAAGTTAAAATTATCCTTAAAGGGGCATTAGAAACATTTTAGGCTATTGTATTGACTAGTAGTTTCCTTTACAGTGGAAAACTGCAAATCTCATCAAAGTAATTATCTCTGGGTACTCCAGTTCATCTGACTATTCACTCACCAGTATCCGTCACCAAATCAGAACAAATTTCACAAGATAACAATTCAGGTTGATTCTCTGAGGGAGATAAATTGATGTAACCAGCTGTCAAACCTACCTTTCTGTTTTCTTCATTTCCCTCTGAAACCAGAGTGGTCAGCAAAGACCAAGAGGCACTTTTAAGAGACTTCACCTTTCTTAAACTGTAGAGCAGGGGTTCTTAACAATTTTTTGTGTAATAGATCCCTTTAGCAACTTGGTGAAGCCTATGGACTTCTTCTCAAAATAGTATTTTTAAATGTGTAAAATAGAATACAAAGGACTAAAAATTATAAATTCTTTTGTATACACAACCACAAATATTGTATACACAAATGCAATACAAAAAAGTATTGAAATATAGTTATTGTTCTCTGTCTCTGTCTCTGTCTCTCTCTCTCTCTCTTTTTTTGTCTTCTGTTTATAAACCCCATTAACAGATTTTGTTTGCCTTTAGGTCTATCTAGAGCTTAAAAGAGGTGAAACATCTCAGACATGCTTCTTGCTGCTTCCTTTTATTTGAGAGGTCAGTTTATTATTAACTCCCTTCTTTAATTAATTTCCTTCAGCTAGCAGGATCAAGATCTCTGTCCCAAACTCTTCTCTGATAGGATCAGAAAGTTATCTTTAATGTCATCATTGTCAACCTGAATTTCTCTTAAAGTTATTTCAAGGATGTGAGGGCAGGAGTTGGTTTCATTCTGACAAAACTCAAAGAGCTATATGAGGTTGAGATACATCAGTTTCCTTTGACCAAATCCTCTGTTCTTACAATCCAAATTGTTTTGAGCAACTGTGAAAACTAAGCTAAGGTGGCAAGGTTATTTTTTGTGTTTTACCATTCTAGCCCAAGCTACAGACTAACTATCCTACATTGATCTACTCTGTATTCATTTTCTTTATGTTTATTTTGAATACACCTATCTATATAGTTCTTGCCTCTTCCAATGGAATTGAAGTTCCTTGAGAATAGGCATTTTGCATTTCATTCCCAGCGTTTCAATCCTTCCCATCTGAAACTCCTTTTTCTATTTGTATTTCCAGGGCTTAGTACTTAACTGGCTGGTTGATTGGTATATAAGCTTTGGGACTCTGAACAGTGATATTAGAAAGAGATTTTAACTGCAATTGTTTTGAGAAATATGGAAATGTGGTTCTTTTTTAAAGATTTTTTTTTCAAAATCCTCTTCCTAAGTTAATATTTTTGCCTTGCAATTAATTTTGCTTAAACTACTTTGAGGTAATCCTATTCTCTCAGGCTTTCCTTCCCAGCCATATTTATCACTCCTGTTAACTCTTTCCCTGACATTGGTGCTTTACTTAAATTATTGATTTTTCTTTTTAAAAATTATTTAACTGTCCATTTACTTCCCCCTTTTCTCTTTTCAGTTAGTTCAAAGTTTAAAATCATCCCATCTTCTTTTGTTGTTGGGGTTGTTCTGCACTTTTTCTTAAGAATTTCTTTGCTTAGATATCTTCATTATTTATCTCCCTTTTCTATTCTGAAATTTTATTTCCTGATTCTTGGATTATAATCTTATACATCCCTTATATACATTAAAGGGATGTATAAGATTATTTGTTCCTCGTGGACAAAAAACTTCTGAATTACTTAATTTGAACTTCTTTTAAAAAAGAAAGTCTTCTATTTCTGTTATTGCCATTATAGATTTTATTCTTTAACAAATTTTTTTAATGTAATGCCTCACTCTTAGAAATAATAATTTGTGAGGGAAATGATGCCAATAGAAGTGCATTAAGGTAGAAATTATTCTGTATTCCAAATTGGGTAATCCAGTTATGCCCCTGACAACCTCATGATGGCTCTCCTTCCTTTGGCCCTTCAATATCTTAATCTCTGGTCCATATAACCCACAACCCCCTTTTGAGTTCCAGGGATCTCAATGTATTCACATATCCATTGGGCACATGTTGCCCATGGAGGCATAGCACTCAGAAACTGACCTCTCAACACAAATCATCTCAGATTAGACCTAAAATGAGATCCCACCTTCCGTTGATGGTAGGTATATGCCCCTTTCCCCAATGGAGCATTCTTCATTGGGACTTCTCTGTTGGGGTAAGACCTCTTTATTTTTATCCCTAACATTTTAATTCCTCTCATTTACCACTTCTCTTATTTTTCAAAAGCATTCTTCTTGCTGTGAAAGAATAGGATTTATCATCTGTTCACTCTTTACACCCATAGTCTTGTTAATGATACATCACCACTTCCTCCACAATATTTCTTTATTCCCCTATCAAGGTTGAGGTTGGGATTGTGAGTTTTGCTCTATGGAACTTTAATTTTGATCTTCCACCTTAACTTCTCTTTCCTTAAATTCAACTTACATAACCATCCCTTCATGTACTTAAAAAATAATCTCTTCATGGTCCCTTTTTACTTTATTTTTTTAAATGTTCAAGACAGTCTTTCTCTTTTTCCTATTTTAAAATAACTTCAAAACATGAAGTGATTAATTTCATTGATTATTCTTTCCTTGGTATTTATTGTCTTTCTGTTGTTTGGGGTGCTTGACAGCCAAATATTCTGCTTATGTATTTTTTCTCCTTCAAAATTGCTTTAAATTCCTCTGTTGTTGAATTTCCATCTCTGTACTGACGACTAATATGATATCTCAAAGTTGTTTTAATTTACATTTTTCTAATCAATAATGAATTAGACCATTTTTTCATATGATTATAAACTTTTGATTTCTTCATTGGAAGACATATTTATATTTTACATATGTATATCCTGTTTATAGTTTATATCTATTTAATTTTATTATTATATTTTACTTATATATTATATTATGATATCTTATTATGTATTTACAAATATTTATATCCTTTGACTATCAGTTGAAAAATGACTTGTATTCTTTTGGATTTGATGAAAGTTCTTTGTATATTTTTGACATGAGACTTTATTTGGGAAACTGTTTATAAAATTTTTCTCCAATTTTCTGCTATCCTGTTCTTGTTTACATTTGTTTAGTTTGTACAAAAACCTTTTAATATATTGTTTGCCTATCCATAAATCTGATAAGTAATATATTCCATGTTCTTCTATTTTGCCTGTAATATCTCTCTTAATATCTAGGTCATGTACACATTTTGACCTTATCTTGGCAAATGGTATAGGATATTGGTGTATGCCGGGTTTCTGCTTTCCAGTTTTTCCAACAATTTTTACCAAATAATAAATTCTTATCACCAAATCTACAGTCATTACACTTATCAAATATGAGTTTATTAAGCTGATTGCTGCTATAAATTTTATGTCTATTCTATTCCATTGTTCTACCTTTCTATTTCTTAGACAGTACCAAAGAGTTTTGAAATTTACTGCCTTATAATATAGTTTAAGATCTGGTGCTGCTAAACCTCCTTCCTTTAATTATATTTTTATTATTTTCTTTGATGTTCTTGATCTTTTGTTTTTCCAAATGAATTTTCTTATTTTTTCCTAATTCAACAACAATTTTGATAATTTAAATGGGATGGCAGTGAATCTATAAATTAGTTTGGGTAAAATTTTCATTTTTATTAAAGTGGCCCTGCCTGCCCATGAACAATAAATAATTCTTCAATTATTTGAATTTAATTTTATTTGTAGAAAAAGTGGTTTTTTAAAAATAATATTGTTTATATAGTTGTTGGGTTTATTTTGGCAGGTATACCCTCATATATGTTATACGATCTAGAATTATTTCAAATGGGATATCTTTTATTACCTTTTCTTGCATGGTTTTGTTTGTTATATATAAGAATGCTAATGATTACTGTGAATTTACTTCATATCTTGCTATTTTGCTAAAATTATTGCTTCAGTTAACTTTTTAGTTGTTTCTTTGGGATTTTTCAAATATGTCATCATGTCCTCTGTAAAAAGAGATAGTTTTATAATCTCATTCCCTTTTCTGATTCCTTCTATTTCTTTTTCTTCTCTTATTGCTATTGCTAGAATTTCTAATACAATATTGAATAATATTGGTGACAGTTGGCACCCTTGTATCACACGTGATCTTACTGGGAAGTCTTCTAACTTGTCCCCATAACAAATGATACTTGATATTTTTTTTTAGATATTTAAAAAATCAATTTAAGGAAGAATCCATTTATGCCAACACTTTCGTGTGTTTTTAATAGAAAAGAGTATTCAACTTTATCTAAAGCTTTTTCTATATTTATTGATATAATCATTAAAAAACTTTTATTGTTGATGTAATAAGTTACATTCATAGTTTTCCTCATGTTAAACCACTCCTGCATTCTTGGCATAAATGGACCTTGATCATCTTTCATATAGTATTATTTAGGATATTTACATTCACATTCACTAATGAAATTGTTTTATAATTTTCTTTTTATGTTTTTACTCTTCCTAGTTTAGGTATCAGTATCACATTTGTTTTGCCAAAGAAGTTTGATAGGGTACTCCCTTTACCTATCATTACAAATAATTTACTTAATATTGGAATTAGTTGATTTTTAAATACATGATAGAATTCAATTGTAAATCCATCTGGTCCCAGTTTTTTTCTCTCAGGAAGCTCATTTGTGACTTGTTCAATTTCTTTTTCTAAAATAGGACTATTTAGATGTTCTATTTCTTCTTTCACTAATTTAGGCAATTAATTAAAAACATTCCTCCATTTCGTTTTAATTGTTAAATGTATTGGTATATAATTGGGTAAAATAACTCCCTATAATTGCTTTAATAAATTGGATTCTTTGTAAATGTCATATTTACCTTTTTCATTTTTGATATTAGTGATTTGTTTTTCTTTATTTTTCAAATCAAATCAACCAATTGTTTACCTCTTTTATTTGATTTTTTGTCATAAAACCAACTCTTGGTTTCATTTATTAATTACGTTTTTATTCTCATTTTATTAATCTTATCTTTAACTTTTAGAATTTCTAATTTCATGTTTAATTGAGGATTTTTAATTTGTTATTTTTCAATTTTTTTGCTTGTATACCCAATTCATTAGTCTGCTCTTTCTCTATTTTATTTATGTAAGCAAGAATTTAGACATATAAATTTTCCCCTAATCATTTTTATGGAATTCATTTCTCTTTTGAGTTATTCTAGAATTTCTTATTGTTATTCCTGACTTTCATGATATTGTATTTTTTTAGGCATTGGTTCACTTTCAGTCATCATATGATATTTATTACAAGAGATGTATAACCTTTTTGAGAGTTCAGTAATTATTTATCTAGTCTGGTGAATCATTGTTTTCATAGAGGATTATGGAAAACTTAAACCTAATGTCCTCCCTGTTGATTTATCTGAATTTTATTTCTTTTTGAAATCTTTGATGTTTTAGTCCTTTTTCTTATTTGCACTTGGTTGTTCACTTTTATAGTCCTTTTCTCATTGTGGGTTCAGATGGCAAAGAGCCAAATGACAAAGCTCCACAAGACTCTTCCTGCAGTAGAAACTTTTTGTTTCATTGACCTTGTCCCTGCCATTAGTGACCACTGGTGGTACAGAACTGGTCCCAGCTGGGTTCCTATCTGTTTGCTTTACGCCCAATGTAGCCACAAACTGGACCTTTCCCTTGGTTCCTCCTTTGACCTTTGGCCTTTCCTTCTCTGACTGGGCTGAATCAGTACCTGCTACTTTTTCATGGTGGAGGAATAGTGTTGCTATGTAGAGGCTACAGAGCCTCTGTAGCTTGTGTGCATTTAAGCTAAGAGCCATCCCTGGAAGATGGCACCATGATTTCTCCTAGCCCCCTCATTAGCCTGGGAAGAATCAATGTTTGCTGCTTGTTGTGGGGTAGTGTAATGTTAATGGGAGCTGAAGATATTCCCCACCCATTAATATGCCTCACATAGAGCCCAACAAGAGAAGTTTGATTAGGGGAGCTTGTTTTTCAGGAAGACCCACACCTTTGGTTACTTTGTAATTAGGCAGTGGGTCACAAGGGTTATGATGCCCTCTGGCTCTGAAGAAGGGTATATAGACTCTGAGGAGAGGTTTGTCTTTGAGGTTCACTCAGGGGAAGAGTGTTCATGTGATTTGGCCAGAGGAGACTATGGCTAGACATTAAGGACCACCCTCTACCGCCTCCACCCGGCTTTGAAAACCTAGATATTGGTCCTTCTTTCTCTGGTGACTATGTATGTATAGCTTTGGTCAGACAGTTAGAAGCCTCGTCTGTTTATTTGTGTTATTTTCTCTGTACTTTTTCTTCTTGTAATTTCTGCTTGTATTTTTTCTGAAGTTCAGGGTGCTAGTTTTTTTCCACCAGAACTAAATGAATTTCATGTGTGTGTGTGTTTGTGTGTGTGTATATGTATTTAAAGCAAGTTTGTTTGACCCCTTTAGAATTGCTTTCCTTTAGAAAAACAAATCAAAGAACTTGTATTAGCGGTCATCATATGCTAGGGTGCCTGTTGTTTCAGGCAGAGTGGTAAGAGCTGAGTCGTGTATACAGATTTGTCATGGTGAGAGAGAATTCCAGTAGCATTCTAAGGCTTAATCTTATAGGTTGTTTTGTACATCCCTTCTGGGACCATGGAGGTTGGTGAGGGGTGAATGTGCCATGGAAGCTCTTTGAGGATCAATAAGCATTCTCTTATGTAAATTCATAAGGATTGTATCTTGTCATTCTCTCTCTCAGTCTCTGGCTCTACCTCTGTTTGTCTGCCTGTCTGTCTCTCTTCTTGCTTTCTTTCCCTACCTCTGTCTTTCCCTTTGTCTCTCTCTCTCTCTCTCTCTCTCTCTCTCTCTCTCTCTCTCTCTCTCTCTCTCTCTCTCTCTCTGTGGTGCCTTTGTATGAGACTTCTTTTCTTATAGAAATGCTCCCACTTCTCAGAATTCCTATCATCCTGCCAAGTGTCTTCTCACGTGTGAATTTTTTTCTGAACTTCCAGGTAGTCCTTACAT
>JAQQSW010023526.1:0-10258 GCA_028646575.1 Pseudocheirus occidentalis
ATTTGCTTTCTGGGCCTCTTTTGCCATTTAAGTTAATCTATTTTTTAAAGTGTTGTTTTCTTCAGTCAGGTTGTTGACTCTCTTTTCATGTTTTTCTCACATCATTCTCATTTCTCTTCCCAATTTTTCTTCCACTTCTCTTATTTGTTTTTCAAATTCCTTTTTCAGTTTGTCTATAGCTTCTAGGCATTCTTCCAGTGTCTTAGAAGCATTTGGTGTGGGAGTTCTGACTGTGTTGTCTTCCTCCCGTTCCATGCTTTGATCCTTTTTGTCCACAAAAAAGGATTCTAGGGTTTTATTGCTCTTCTTATTTTGCTTCCTTTTCCTCATGTTAGCCAGTCAATTAATTTTTTTGAAGTTTTGTGGAACTCTGCTTCCAGGGGGGAAAGCTCTGTTTCAAATTGCTGGGGTTTTCCCAGCTGCCGGTGCTATTAGGGGGTTTTGCAGCCCCCTCCCCAGCTTTGGCTTGCTGAAAGTGCATCCCAGGACCACCACCCAAGACCATGATCTGAATTCAGGCTGCTCAATGCAAGGGCACTTGGCCCTGATCAATTGTCTCAGCCCCCTGGGGGGATCTGCAGGCCAGGGGCTCTGAAGCACCCCAGTAGGGGCAGTTGCCTGTTACAGAAATTCCTGCCCTTCCCCCACTTCTTCCTTGCTCTGGGGGTAGATTGGCCAAACTGCTTTTCCTCCCCCAAATTCAGCTTGAAAGCTTCACTCACTTTCAGTGACCTTCTCTAATCCTACCTTAGTAGATGTGAAGATTCCTCCAGAATTCCTCCAGAATTCCTGCAGTAGATCTTCTCTCAAGCAGACTCATGCTGTGGCTTGGGAGCCTGGCTACTTCTGACCACCCTGGGGCCTGACCACAGTTACAGTTGCGGGCTGGGCTGGCCTCGGCTCCCGGCCTGCGAGATGAGCCCCTCCTGCCAATCTGCCTTTCTCTAATTCTTATTTTTCACGCCTTGCTAGATGTGGAGTTGCTCAAGATGGTATAGATCTTCTCTCTTGTAGAATGGCTGCAGCTGCCATGGTTTCAGGCTGGGCTTTCCTCGGCTCCAGTCCTGCCAAGATGATCCCCTGCTGCTGAGCTGCCCTCATCAAGAGATGTGTTTTCTGCATTTTTGTGAGTTTGAGAGCCCTAGAATTTGTTCAGAGTCATATTTTATGGGTGTTCAGGGTGGTTATGTGGGAGCTGCAGAACCTTGCTGCTTCTATGCTGCCATCTTGGCTCTGCCCCAATCTGATACATTTTTAAAGTATATCTTCTAGATAGACTATTTTCTTTAATGTTTAGTTTTTTAATTCTTGTGTTTTGCTTTTAAATTACATTTATTTTTTTTTACTAAGTTTCTTCCCTACCAAGTAGGCTTTCCATTAAATAAATAGTTAAAGTGGCAAAAAGACCTGTTAAACAAAATCAACTAAAACACTGAACAAGTCTTCCAATGTATGGAATAGCACACCCAGAATAAACTACTATTCTAACGGACAAAACAGAACAAAATAAACAAACAAATCACTTTTTTTTTAAGATGACCTTTTGAAGACTAGTACCAAAGAGTGTGCCCAGTAATAAAGGTTGATATTTACTAGGATAAAAGACTGAAAGGAAAAGAAAAGGGGAATTCTAAAATTAATCATTTGATCTAATTATTCAATTTGCTTCTCTTCCTTTTTTCTCTGTTTCAGTGATTTCATTAGACCCTCTAGCTAAGGATATTCTCTAAATATGCCAGTAATTGAAAAGAAAATAATTTTTTTCTCCCAGGCAATTCTCATAAAAATTTGTTTTTCAAACAAAAGGTTTAATAATTTGTAAAATATTTATGGTTTTCAACAATCTCAAGCCTCCTTGGTATGTTAGTTTTATAAATATTCAGAACATTTTTTATAGATATAAATCTGTTCACATTAACTAAAAGAACAAAAATATGTGTGTATATATGTACATAAATATGTATTTGTGTATACATACACACCATGAAGAATATAAACATTTTCAATGCTTTCATATTGAGTAATTATAGATAGAACGGGTAGCAAAATATGCACATTGTTTTGTGTCATCTTAAGTGTCTTTTCCTAGATGTATTTTCCATCTGATTTCAATCAAATGATGCAATGATTTTGAAATGTATACAATTTAAATTATGTATCTAAGATAGTTTCTATATCAATATATCAATCAACAACCAATATACTAAATTGCAAGAGCCATAATTCAAGCAACTCAGAAAAATTATTACAATTACAAAAGGACCAAAAAAAATTAATGCTTAAGAGAAAATGTTCTCAATATGCTTTCCATAAAGAATGTCCAATTTATTAGAATTTTCCTAGTTTGAAAGAATGATTACAAGATGAATGCTTGTCTGAAACATTGTCTGAAAATTTAAGATATATTTTAAATTACAAATCATCTTGGAAAACTTCCACAAAAGCTCACAGAAAAGCCTGAATCTTATTCCCAAGTTAATGTTATTTCTATATTCATATTTTAGAAAACAAAGTGGGAGATAGTTTTGGGATCATTTATATAATTCTACTGAGTTTTGGGGGGGGGTTGCCTCTAGGTAGAGGCAATATCACAAAGAAATATAACAAAAATGTTTAATCCCTTGCTCCTAGTATTATTATGTTATGGAAGATGAATAATGTTTTCTCACCTGTTCTGGATTTGCTATGAAGTTTATGGCTGTATGATGGCGATCATCTTCCTGTAACAAACTGAAGGTAAACTGGTAGTCAATCAAAAGGCTGTCTGTGGACAAAGCAAAGCATAAGCATGAAAGTCTCCATACCTACTTAAAATTATATTTGCCAAATGTAATATGGCACCTAAAATAGATTACAGATTTTTAGTTAAAATATAAGTTTTATTAGATGTTAGAAGATTTCTGACATGAAAATATAAAATTTATCATCCAGCAACTGATGAAAAAAATTAAAAAAAAACCCAATCAGAAAGAAGTTCCCAACTCCAGACTGGCAAGACAATTATTAAAAAGAATCAAGCAAAAACTATTTAGTTAGCATATAAACATTATCACCAGCTAAATAAAACTCTGAATATAACACAAAGTAAAAATTCTTCCACAGTAAATGAGAAATCAAATAATTGGCTAATAAGCAATCTTATAAATATTTTTAAATTATTTCAAATAATCCATAGCCAATAGTTTATTTTGTGTATCCTCATGTGATTTTAAATTTTAAACTACTAGTCTCTGTATAGACAAAGTATCTATGGAATACTGCTACCATTTTGATCTTAGATTTGTATAAACTAATCAACAGAAAGAAGAGATGCAATATGTGAAAGTTCCGTATCTTTTCTTAAGCATTGTAGAAATATTCCATACATTATAGCCAATTGATATTTAATGAGTCAATTATCACTGAAATATATGGTTACTATGTATAAATTTATTTGTTAAAAACGTGTAGTGTTGCATTTGTTCAGAATTAACAAAAAAATCTATATTAACAACCGGAACTCTCCTACCCACAAATGAGTAGGGACCCTTGCCTTGGTTCCTAGACTTTGAGGAAGTCCTTTAGTAAAGAGTAGTCATTAGTTAAAGAATTATGCCCATAGTTTATAGCACAAGTGAAAAGTTCATTTAAGGGATTGGAAAATAAGTCTTCTTTTTCTTAAACATCTAAATTCCAGGCCCAAAGCTTTAACCAATTGCCAATACTCATTGTACAGCATCTAAAAAGTTCTCAGTGCAGTTCAAAAAACAAAAGTGTGTGTGTTGGGGGAAAAGGCAGAGGTAAGTCATATTATGATTGCCTGTAAATTTCTATACAACATAGAAAGAAAGGATGAATAAATACTTTATTTGTGAATTCATCTATTTTCCTTAAGAAGACTTATATACACATTTATGAACCAGTACATTTTTAAGACTAGGCTTTCTGAATAGATTTGAATGAGAAAATGTAAAAAAAAAATTCTGTTTCATTCTCTCTCCCCAAACACACACACACACACACACACACACACACACACACACACACACACACACACGAACATACTTTCAGTTTGACTTATTTTAAATTAGTTCACATTAAGACTACAGTTATATTTTAATAACTACCAGAAAATAACAACATACACAATCAAAATTAATTTTAATTATGATGATAAAGATGCTTCCTGGATAATAACTGTCAGTGGGTCTCATATTCTGAGATCTTATATTTTAGGGTTTGATAAAGTTTGAAATTTGAAAGGAATCTTACTATTTATTACAGTTTTTTAGGACTAGTGGAAAATTGAGAACAAAATGATACTGATAAATATAAACAGAGTCAAGGAAACTTTTGTCCAGTGAGGGACAAATTTTTGACCGTATCTTGCTCAGAGAAGCAGAAGTAATTGTCCATTTTTAGTCTACTTTTGATAATGCCTGTGAGAACATTACAATCATAAACAGTAAATGTTCATTTGTACTAAGGAACAAATAGTTTGAAGCCAGAGAAAAAGCAAGTGTTTTATGATTTTTTATTATTCCTCCTCCTCCCATTCTACTACTATTGCTACACACATTTAAATAGGATTTTGAAGTTTATACACAAGAACATTACCTCATCTGACCCTGACAACAAACTCATTATATTTTATAAAATTATTTTCAAAATCTTATTCTTCTACTGAAAAATTTTACTTGTATATAGAAAAAATATTCATAGAATGGAAAATAAGATTTAGAAAGCTACTCATGAAGTAAATCTGAATATAAATCAATTATAGTAATTATTTTATAATATTGATGAAAATAAAATTATCCCATAAACTGAAAGGAATT
The DNA here is from genome assembly GCA_028646575.1 of Pseudocheirus occidentalis. NCBI lineage: Eukaryota > Metazoa > Chordata > Mammalia > Diprotodontia > Pseudocheiridae > Pseudocheirus > Pseudocheirus occidentalis. Next base: position 4,818 of record JAQQSW010023526.1, read on the forward strand.
TACTGAAATTGCTCGCACTGTCATTAACCAGAGCTTCTTGGAAATGCAGCTGCAAATGATTAAATCCAGACCAAACTTTACTGAAAATAGCATATTGAGGCTCTAAAACATCTGAACATTAAAAAGTTGAAATTTCAAGTAAGGATATCATCAAAAGACTATTCTATTTTTTCTGTTCAGATAATAAGACACATAAAATCTAATGGGATGATTAAATCTTTTGTTTACTTTTCTTCATTTGCTTGTACCTTGAATGGAACTATGACATTAAGGAATTTAGGTTGCTTTTTGAGACAGAATGAAATGGCTAGACTACAGTTCTTCTCTTCTGTTAACATGCTGTTTTAAATGAATTGGTCATAGAACTGTGATGAGTTAGAGGTTGCCAAGATATTCAACATTTCATTTTTTCCAATTTCCATTAATTAATGTTCCTTATTGAAATCTTTAAGGATGGTAGACTTACCTTCTAAGATTCTTTTCAGGTCTAAATCTAGAATCCTATGGTAAGTATATTACTAAAAGTAAGTATAAATTGTTAAAAGTACTAAATCATCCTAATTTTCAAAGGAAATTTCATAATGACATGTAGGTAGCATACTGAATAAAATATAATGCTTTGAGTAAGAAAGGCCTGAGTTCAAATCCTGTTGTAGACACTTATAAGCTGTGTGACTCTGGATGAGTTACTTAACCTGTCTACACTTCAGTGTGCTCATTTGCAAAATGGGGATAACAATAGCCCCTATGTGACAGGTTGTTGTGAAGGTCAATTTAAGTAACATGTAAAGTATTTTGCAAACTGTAAGATACCATATAAATGCAAACTATTATTTCTATTGTTATCTCTAGCTATAATGAAGCAAAAGATCAAAATATAATTACTTAGAGTAACATAATGGAAGATATTTGCATATAGATACAATATATTTAGAGTTCATTGTTGTAGATATCTGAGTCCTGTCACTTCAGTCTTTACTCAGTTGCAATGCAATTTGTCTATACAAACACTTGTAAGTAACTGACTATGTAGAAAGGTAGAAATTTTCTCAAATAAAGTATTCAGATTGTCTAAGGATAACACATCCGTGAAGATACCACTGCTATCTTACTTTTCTTGTAAAATGTTTACCTAGAAATTTATATATGCAAATTGATACATATGCCTATATCATATCCAATTTACTCCACACACAATTTGCATGTACATCATTCTTTGCCTGCTGCCTCCTGAACAGAATATGAACTCCTTGTGAATAAGGACTATTTTTACTTGTATTTGTATCTGCAGCACTTAGCACAGTGCCTGGCACATAGTAAATATTTAACAAATACTTGCTGATTGTGTATATAGTGTTAGGTAAATTTAGAACCTTATGAACGACAAGACACACACACACACACACACACACAATGATTGAAGTCAACCTAGAAAAAGGTCTCTAGTGTATGTAATGCCATAGGACTTTGCCTTTCCCTCATGTGGCAATTTTAGCAATAATTTAGTTGAAGGCATAGATACTATGTTTATCAAATTTGTTGCTAAAGCAAAGTATGAGGAAATAGCTAATGGATATGATGGGAGAATTAGATATAAAAATATTCTAAAAGACTAGAGAGGACAATTCAAATAAGAAAATAATTAATAAAAATAAAATATGAAGTTACATCAAGAATTTCAGAGTCAAAAGGGATAAGCTAAGCGTATAACTAAAAATGAACCACCTAACCAACCAGTAGTCATACATAGTTTGCTTAAAGACTTCCAATGACAGGAAACCACTGTCTCCACTGTAGCCCATTTTATGTTAAGGTAATCCTAATTATTAGGAGAATTTTCCTCACATTCAGCATGTTTGTCTATCAAAGTGATATTTATCTATTTAAAAACCTAAAGTCAAAATTTAAGCCCCATATCTTCTTAAGCCTAAGTATTCCCAGGTCCTTCCACAGCTCTGGAAATATATGAACTCCAGGGCATTTAACATCATAGTTACTCTCCTCTGCTTACTCTCCAGATTATAAGAATTGCTTCAAAATATGATGCTCAGGATTTAGTTCAATTCTACAAAAATGGTTTTACACAGGGCAAAGTAGAGTAGGATTAGCAATTCCTTATTAGTAACAGCTATGACCTTCACTCTTAGTAAATTCCACATTTCCTTGTTGTTTCATATTAATCATATTGTTCACCTAAAACACCAAAAAAATAATATGATGTAGTACATAGAGTGCTGGAATTGTAATCGGGATGACCTGTGTTTGAATCCTGCCTCAGATATTTGCTATTTGTTATTCCTGGGGAAAGTAATTGAACTTCAATGCCCAGCTTCTTCATCTGTTAAATGGGGGAATAATAACTTCTGCCTCACAATAATACCTGCTATCTACAAGTTTATTGTAGGGATTGAATGAGATAATGCATTTAAAATGTTATGTGCTTAAAGTGCTATAGATAGGAACCACAGAGATACACAAGATAAGTCCAGTTTAATTACTTTTTTGAGTATAGTTCCAAGTGATTTCCAGAAAGGTGAAAAATTTATAACACTAATAATTCTGCAATGGTATGCCTGTCTTCCCATAGCTTCTCCAATAATTAGCATTCTGATTTTTCCACGTCTCCCAATTTGCTCAACAAGAAGCAAAATCTTAGACCTAATTTTTAAAAAATATCTTATTATTGATGTTTTGGAGCATTCTTTCACATACTTTTCATTTCTTCTTGGGAAAGTTGCTTGTTTACTAGTAGGAGACCTAAAATTTCTACTCTCAGAGAATGAACCAAAAAATAAACAACAAGCTAAGGAGCTGAAGAGAATTTTAGAACAGTTTGGTATGATAGACCTCTTTAGAAAACTGAATGGGAATATAAAAGGATATATTTTTCTCAACAGTACATGAAATCTTGACAAAAACTGACCGCATATTAGGACATGAAAACCACAAAAAAATGCAGAAAAGCAGAAATACTAAATGCATCTTATGAATACTAAATGCATTTAGAATTATAATGCAATTATAACTATAATGCAATATGAATTGTATTTAATGAAGTTCAGTGGAAAGATAGATTAAAAATTAACCAGAAACTAAATAATTTGATTATAAAGAATGTCAGTCAAAAAATTATAGAAACAACTGATAATTTGACTCAAGAGAATGACAGCAATGAGACAATGTACCAAAATTTATGGGATACAGCCAAAGCATTACGTAGGGGAAAATTGATATTTCTTAGTGCTTACGTGAATAACATAGAGAAAGAACAGATCAATGAATTGGATATATAACTAAAAAAACTAGAAAAGAATGAATTAACCCCCCAATTAAATACCAATTTATAAATTCTGAAAAATCAAAGGTGAGATTAATAATGGACAGTAAAACCACTGAATGAACAAAGCTAGAAGCTGATGTATTGAAGGAAAAAGCACAATAAAATAGAAAAAAAAATTTGACTAACTTAATTTGAAAAAAGGGAAAGAAAAAACTCATTAAATGCATTAAATGACTAGTATCAAAAAGGAAAGGAGTGAATTGATTACCAATGAAGAGGAAATAAGAATTATTGGAGCTGTTTTACCCAATTATATGCCAATTAATCTGACAAACTAGGTGACATGGACGAATCTTTACAAAAATATAAATTATCCAGATTCACATAAGAGGAAATAACTCCACCTTAGAGTTAAATTGCCCAGATTCACAGAAGAGTTAAAAAAAAGAAATTGAACATATCATTGGGGAGCTTTCTAAGAAAAAAATCCTCAGGGTCCAACCCATTCACAAGTGAATTCTACCAAATCTTCAAAGAACAATTAATGGGAACCAAGATGGTGGACAGGAAGCAGGAACTTTTCTAAGCTCCTCCATGTATTCCATCACTAAACTTTAAAAAATGAATCTGAACAGATTTTAGAGTGACAGAACCCATTGGGAGGCAGAACATAGCAGATTCTGAGCCCAGGAAAGTGCCCACATAGTGCTGGGCAGGGGGGCACAAAGCATGTGGGGGCTGCACCAATGTGGACCTAAGGGCAGACTACAGTGGAGTGAGGAGCCCCAGGCAGTGGACACACCCACCCCAAGGGCTATTCATAGCCATCTCACCACAGGATGGAGATCAGTTGGAGCTGTGTAAGAAAAAGGGCAGGGCCCACAGCAGTAACAGCAGCTTCTCTTGGGCCTATCAGCCCACAGCCTGGACATTTAAAAATCATCTACCTGAATTTCCAGGAGTCATGATAGGAAAAAAAAGATGGCAGAATAAACTCTAGCTGCTCAGATTCCCCCTCCCTGACCCAGAAAACCCAGAAATAAATATCTTACCCAGAGTAAAATCCTGAAATAGTAGAAACAGCCTCAGGCTTAGTTGTCACCACAGAAGGGTATAACTGAGGCAGTATGGAGTCTGAAGTGAAGGGTAGGAGGTATTCCAACAAGCCTCACCTCAGCTGATCACCTGGAGCTCCTGATGCCCAGGCAGGGTGGAGCCATGAAGCCCAGGTGTGCCTTCACATAACCAGTAGATTTTGCGGACATCAATGTGCCAGCTGCCAGCTGCTGATCCTGCCTCAGCTGTAGCCCAGAGGCTTAGAGGCAGAAAATTGAAGTGGTCAGACCATCCATCCCTCCCCTACAGGTTACTCTGTGAGCCTCAGGGTAACTCAGGGTAAAGACTGAGAGTCCTGGCCTTGGCCTCAGTCTAGACACCCAGAGGCTACAGCACACAAAGTTAACAACCAAACCCCTACCTCCCATCCTGAGAAGCAGGCTGATTTCCAGAAGCAGATATCCACTTTAAAAATTCAGGACACAGGCAATCACAATGGACAAGAAGGAATATGTGAAATCAAGAATGAAACGATCCTATTATAGTGAGCAAAAACAACCAAATTCAGAGGACAACATGGACTCTATACTCACACTGGAGACCAGAGAAGGAAATACGAACTGAACTCGGGCCCAAAAAGCATTCTTGGAGGAGGTCAAGAAAGATTCTAGAAGCCAAATTAGATAGGTAAAAGATAAATTTAAATCTACAGTGACCAAACTGGAAAAAAAAATCTCACTAAAGAATACAAGTCTTTAAAAAGTAAAATTGGTGAAATGAGATGTGAGATTCAAAATCACACTGAAGAAAATACCTCCCTAAAAAAATGAAAATTGACCATATGGAAAAGGAGCCTCAAAAAATAACTGAGGAAAATAATTAAATAAAAATTAGAATCAGTCAAATTGAAGCTAACGACTCTACGATGCATCAAGAGTCAGTGAATCAAAACATAATGACTCACCAAAGTCAAGTCTAAATGGATACATGATCTAGATATAAAGGCTGATACTGTAAATAATCTGGAGAAGCAAGGAATAGTTTACCTGTCAGATTTATGGTGCAGGGAAGAATTTATGACCAAAGAAGATTTGGAAAGCATTAT
>JAQQSW010023527.1:0-10257 GCA_028646575.1 Pseudocheirus occidentalis
TTTACCCAAAAACTAGCCATGTGACCTTGGGCAAGTCACTTAACCCCAATTGCCCTCCAAAAAAAAAATAAAAAAATATATATATGTACGCATGTTTGTATACATACACATGTGTCTATAAAGGAGGGTATATATGCACATGAATACATATGTGAGTATATGTGTGTATGTGTACATAGACAGAGGGCACAGGATCAATTGAATAGGAAGGGATGATATGTTAAAAAGTGAAATTGAGAGGTGGGAGAGGAATAGAATGAGAGGAGACAGGGAGAGACAGAATGGGGTCAATCATCTCATGTAGAAGAGGCAAGGGATAACTGTTACAATGGAGGGGAAGAACAGGAAGGCAAAAGGGAATGGGTCAACCTTACTCTCATTGAATTTGGCTTAAGGAAGGAATGATTAAAGAAGGAACTCTAAATTGGGTATCTTGCCCTACAGGAGAGTAGGGGGGATGGGGATGAGAGGAGGGATGATGAAGGGGAGAGCAGGTGGGTGGGAGGGTTGTTAGAAGCACACGCTTCTGTAATGGGACAGGAACAAAGTAGAGAGTAGAACAAGGGGGGGGCAGGATATGATGGAGTCTTTCACACTATATCCGCTGTGAAGATGTTCTTTGTAATTACACATGTACAGCCTGTATTGAATTGCTTGTCCTTCCAGTGGGGCTGGGTGATGAGGGAGGAAGGGAAAGAATCTAGTTTTTAAAGTTCTATAATCAAATGTTTAAAAATGTATTTGTACATATTATTATCATTATCATTATTATTTACATGGAACTGTGAATTAAGATATACAGTCAGTGGGGTGGTAGGGGAGGACATAGGAGAGAGCAGATTGGGGGAGGGGGTATACAGTGGGATAGCTGTTTTGGGGTGGTGGGTAGGGGAAAGATGGGGAGAAAATTTGTAACTCAAAATCTTGTGGAAATGAGTGATGTAAGCTACAAATAAACAAAAGTTAATTGAAAAGAAAAAAATTATTTTATGAAGGCATCAGAGGGTTACTAGGTTGCCAAAGAAATCCATGATGAAAAAAAAAATTTAGGAGACCTTATTAGAGAACTAGTCTTGCCTTTAAATTATTTGCTGTTCATTCATTTTCAGTCATGTCCAGTTATTTCTCCATGTCCCCATTTGGGGTTTTCTTGCCAAAGATGCTGGAATATCCTTTCTTTTCTGGTAATATTTCCTTCTCTATATCATTTTGCATGTGAGGAAGCTGAGGCAAGCAGGATTAAGTGACTTGCCCAGGGTCACACAGCAAGTAAGTATTAGGTATTAAGACCCTTGGGGGTGCATTGGGTAGAGCTCAGGATGTGGAGTCAAGAAGATTCATCTTCCTGAATTCAAATCCAGCCTCTAACACCTTCTAGCTTTGTTACTCCGGGCAAGCCGCTTCACTTCTCAGTACTCATAGGCAACTTTTCTAAGATGATAAATTGCAGATGAGCTACTGAGCTGCATTGGTGGAGAATATTTCCTCATGAGGAGTTGCCTGCAGTGATGAAATCATTGGTCCTATCGTTTCCCTTCCCCAAATTCCCTCCTTAACACAGGATCCTGGTTCAGATGACCAACAAGTTGAGACGTCGACAGTGAAACAGAACCACAATTATATTGCCATTCTTCGGTCAGTGAAATCACGTGGCAGAAGCTACAGTTAAGCAGAAAGGTATCTCACAAGTTAGAGGGGATCTGCATGAGTGAAGGAAATGCCTACATTGCTAAGATTTTGCACATCCCAAGATCTCTTTAATTTCCTCTATCTAGACTCCCACAGAAAAGAAACCCATGCCCAGCCATGCTTTTATGAGCTTCTACATTCCTTTAATCCAGGCATAAGTCTTTGTTAAATTAACACTTAGCTGACATCAGTCAGTAAACACATATTGAGAACATACTGCTAAGCAGTAGAGATGCAAAAAGAGGCACAAGACAATCCCTGCCCTCCAGGAGCTTACACTCTAATTATTTTAATGATATTAACTCTAAAACTGTATGCTAATGGAGCTCTGACTTTGAATTTGATCATTTTTTCTTTACCATAGAGCGCATAATTTCCTTTGAAAGCTGCAATGACAGCTAGCATTTAGATGGCATTTTAAGACTTGCAAGAGACTTTTTACATGTTATCTGAGTTGATCCAAGATGAGGAAATGGAGACTGAGAGAAATTAAGTGACTTGTCCCAGGTCCCACAGTTACCAAGTATCAGAGGAGGATTTGGACTTGGATCTTCCTGATAGCAGCTCCAGCCGCCTGTATACTGACCCACCTGGCCATAGCTGTAGCCTTAGACATTTATGTATGATTTTTCTTCTTCTGTGTGATTTCACTGATGGCAAGATAATCAAGAATGACCTCTTATCCATTACAAAAGGGCTTCGCAGAATGTTCTCTACTCCTGGCCAAAACTGCTAGGTCAAAGGGTCTTGGATTAAAATAGTAAAAGACCTGGTCCCTCTTCCTGTTCTTGTTCCTTGACTGAAACTTTGCACTATAGTAGTGAAAAGAATGCTGGGTTAGTCTGGAAATGAGCATTCTACTTTTGGCTCTGTCTCTCTCTGTATATTCAGCCTTAGAAATGGAACAACCATTTGGTACTTGAGCATCTTTTATCTATAAAGTGAAGTGGGCAGTAGAAATAGTTAAGAGGGGTTTGCCCTTTTAATCTTTGTCATGAATGCCCTGGGCAGGCTAGTAAGATCTGTGGACCCCTTCCCATAATGAAGGTTTTAAATACATAAAATATGAAGAATTATAAAAGAAACCAATTCTATTGAAATACAGTTGTCAAAATATTGTAAAGATACAACAAAGTCCCATTAGGGTCTGATTTCTAAAGTTCTCACTTTTTAATTTTGGTCCTAGATCATTGTGTATACACAACGCCCATCTCGTGTGTGTGTGTGTGTGTGTAATAGTCTCACATAGCACATTTGGCATTATTCAGTAAATTCAGGTCTTTTATGATATGCCACTTCCATGCATCATTGGTCATCTGTTTTAGTCATCTTATGTCCTCCATAGCTTTATGCTTTGCAAAGTTCATCAATGATTTTGATTCTTTTAAGATTCTTGATTCACTGTTGCATAATGGGAAGAAATTGTTTAAAACATAAGCCATTTGCAGCAGGGAGAGCTTGGGAACACTGAAAGCGGTCCATAGTTCTGCAAATATAATCTCTCTCTTTCCTGGGTGACTCAGTGGATAGAGCAGTTAACCCTGGGGTCAAGAAGACCTGAATTCAGATGCGACCGGACCCTTCCTAGTTGTGTGACCCTGGGAAAATCTCTTAACCTCTGTCTGTCTTAGTCACCTCAGTTGTAAAGTGGGAACAGTAGGCACACCTCCCTCCCGGGTTTGTTGTGAGGCTCACATTAGATGAAAACTATAAAGCACTTTACACAGTGCCCAGCACATACAAGGTGCCATATGAAGACTCTTTTTCCTTCCTTCCTTTTTCAGTTCATTGAACTTGCAGCCTGCCCCCCTAGATAGTTTCAGGGAGTTTTCACGAGATATTTCTCCTTCCATGTATTACTTGTGTCACTAGTCTCGTTACCACTCTTAGGTGCTTTATCAAATGCTGGCTTTTACTTTTGCTGTTATATCTATTTTGTCTCTTTGAGGCTTTAAATTTGTAGATCATAGGTACTATATGTTCCCGCTGAGCATCTAACAATGCTTTCCTTTCCTTCTCAGCATTTATTAAGGGCTGGTTACGTCTCCAGGACTGTGTGTGCTAGGTGCTGGTATTACAGAGACACAAGACAAACCCTTAATGTGCCGCCTTCGCCTCCCCATATGCAAACGTAAATAAGATTGTTGTTGAGCGGATCCGTTTTCTAAATAGCACCATATCCCAGGACCCATAAAATTAAGCAGTTGGATCAGAAAGCCTTTTGTGGAGTCTATATAGAGATAATATTAGTCTTACATAACACATTTAGAATTATTCAACAAATCCATCCAACATTTGAATTCATGTTAAAACATACAGAACTCAGAACCATTTACATACTCTAAAATATCTAAGCACATAGCTGTGACTTACTTGAGAATTTTTTAATGGTATAAATTTATGTCAAAATTGTTTTGAGTGCTTTCAGAACTCTAATCTTTTAGGGTGTAAGAAGAGTTAACATTTTTACCCATTAATGACGTCAACCCCATGTTGTTTTAACAGCATTTAACAATAACCAATTATTTGTAGTATCAGAAACTACTGAAGGGGTGGAGTGTATATGTTCACTTGTTTACGATAGTTGAGGTTCCATGTTCCTCTGCCAACAACCACAAATGAGAAATAATGAGAAGTAATTAAACATCCTGATGGAGAAAACAAAGAGGCAAATTGGATGATGCTCTCAAACTTTGTAGGATCAGTGACTTCATTGTTTCTCTTGGCAAATTCTTAATGCATTGGTCATTAAATCTGGAGGATGGGCTGGGAAAGAGAATATATTGAAATACCAGTGGTGGTTTGGGATTTCCATGTTACCTTCCCCTCACCCCTCACCAAAAAAAGAACAGTTGCATCTGTTTTGTTTATGTGAAATCACAATACAAATCTTATTACTTTAGGAAAGCGTATAGAGGGGAAAGATCCCGTTTAGTTTTCGATTTTATTCATTAATATTTCCTGATAGCCACCATTTTTAGTGCTCTGTCCTTTATATCTGAAATTACTTTGTATTAACTTTTATATATTTTGTATATTTATCTGCATGTTCTATTCCCTCTTTACCCCATAAAATTTAGACTCCCTCAGGGTAGAGATTGTCTTTACCCCTGATCCTTAACTAAGCACCTTGCAGGTAATAGGTATTTAATAAGTGTTTGTTGAATGGAATTCAATTTAATTAAATCATATTGAATCCAATGGCAGCACATATGGTGGAGAGAGAATTTTACCAAGCTTCTCTTTTGACTAAGCCCCAGACTAGTTGTTTTAACATCCAGTAGCATCAGTTCTCTTACCTGCAAAATAGAAGGTGTGGTTACAGTTGTTGAGCAAGTCAGTCACAGTAAACTGGTTAATCTGCACATAGTTATGTGGTCCTAAGGTTTTATTCCTTCTTCCTGCTTCCCTTCCTCCCAGTAGTTTCCATTAACCATCAATCCCATCATAACAACAACAGCGTGTCTTCACCACAAAACAGTGGTCTTGGATTAAGTAAAGCCGGAGTCTTCCAGCGTTAAAATTGGGTGATTTTATATCATTGTAATAGATAACTTAATTTTTACGGGCACACAATACTGTTTGGTAGAGATGACAGTTTGTTTTATTTTCTTGTGTGGTGGTATTGTTCTGATTAAACGTATTGACTGAACCAGTTGGTCCGGGTGTATTTTAGCTATCTGTGAGGACAAGTACAGATTGGCAGCTGTTTCCTTGATTTGTTCAGAGGCAATTAGCTGATTAGAAATTTCAGCTGTAATAAAAACCTCAGCTTTACCTTAAAGGTGTGGTTTGTCATTCTCCAGTATCAGATTAACAGAGCAGAATGATTGCTCTGTCTCCTCTTTGTCTATGTAGATACAGGTTTGCAGAGTCCATATCTATCTCTATGATGCAGAATTTGAAAGGGAGGATTTTTTTAAATTGTACATTGTGATGACCAGCCACCCAATCAAAAGTAACTTGGATTTAGGTAAACTTCCTCCTACATCTCCAAGACAGATGATTACATTAGAATTGTGTAATAAATGCTATCATAATATCCAGTTTTGGTTAGTAAGACTGTATCCACGTTACAGTTGACAACTCATACTAATGTACTTCTTGCTGATATTTGCACAGCTAATTCTTTTTAGGAAAAAAAGCCCTGTAATCTATGCATTCACAAATCCCCACCGTTTCAGCGGTTCAGTGAGTTTGTTCTTTTTTGAAGTACTTGTATGTAGAGCAAATATTTGTGAATGTGCTGTTTGAGTTCTTTGTTAATAAACTTTTTCAGGCTTTTTTCAAAGGCAGAGCACTTTACACTGGTGGAGGTTTGTCCGCCTCCAGCCTGGTGGAACCAGTGAAATTTTCTTTCTTTTCTTTGGAGAGGGGAAGGTAGGGCAATTGGGTTTAAGTGACTTGCCCAAGGTCACATCCCTAGTTTTTGTATTAAGTGTCTGAGGCTGGATTTGAACTCAGGTCCTCGCTCCACCCACAATGTATTAGCAACTTGTTTTCCCGTAACCCCTCCAGAATTTGTCATTTTCCCCATTTATCATCATTGCCAGTCTGATAGGTATGTGGTAGCATCTCAGAGTTGTTTTAAGCTGTGTAAAGAGTGTGTGTGTGTGTGTGCGTGCGTGCGTGTGTGTGTGTGTGTGTGTGTGTGTGTGTGTGTGTGTGTGAGACAGAGAGAGAGAGAGAGAGAGAGAGAGAGAGAGAGAGAGAGAGAGAAATTGCAAGTAATCTCCAAGGGAGGGCACTCACGTTAAGGTGGGCAGGGAAGGGCTTCTTGCAGGAGATGTGATTCTAGCTCAGACCTGAAGGAAACCAGGGAATCCAGGAGGGAGAGAATTCCAGACATGACAGTAAAAGTAAATTTAAATAAATTATTTATAATTTTGTTTAATAAATTTGCCTGAGCCCTAAACTAACTTTTAACATCTAATATCCTCAATTTATTTATTTAATAAATGATTTATTAATTTTTTTAATAATAAATTTAATTTATTAAGCCAGTGAAAACGCACCAAGGTTGACAGTTAAATTACCATGACTTAGGAGGTTTTGATCTGCTTTCTCTGAGATCCACATCCTTCATGAGCTGAGCATCTTCATGACTCACCTGCACTCAGCCCCTCTTTTTATGGCAGGGATCCTTATTTACCCTTTTATCTGTTTCCTGGCTCTACCCCGTAAGAGCAAACATTCCACAGGTGAAAACTCATTTTTGTTCTGATTATCTTGGGCTGGAGCAATATTTAATCCTTGGATAGGAAATAAGGCCTGGAGTGCAAATGATTCATTGCTAAACATATGACACTGACTTCCACAGTCTTAAGTTTTTATTTGATAAACATCCCATACTTTATTGCATGTTGGAGCAGTGTGTCTGCTGGCTTTGCATTTGGGCTTCATCCTTTTCATTGAGCCATTTAGCTGTAATTCAGTTCCCTAGAAGGGAAATGGGAAGAGATGTAGGATGGCCAGTCATTAGCAGAACTGGTTGGGCTCTGGATATTGACTGTCAAATGGTAAATGTGATTCATCTGTAAAAATACTGTCTAAAAATAGACTTTTAAGACTGCTAAGTTACAGAAGAGCCAGGTTGTTCATTGCACAGCCACATAAGGGAAAAGGGCATGTTGGCTTTTTTTTTTAACTTGTGTATCTTAAAATAAAAAAAATAAGACAAGAACATTGTTTCTGTGTTTAATTTTGTTTCCTACTACCCCCTAGACACCAACATTTGAAGACACTAAATCCAGCCAACTTCAATAAAACCTGATGACTAAAAAAGGCATATTGGGAACCAGATAACCTAATTTAGCAATTGCTTGTCTTTATCTCCTTTCTACCATTTTCAGTCAAGTTATTTAAGCATTCCCTTTTTTGTATTCTGCTATTTTCTCCATGAACAGGGCTACAGAGGGGGAAAGAGGCAACAAGGGTGCTCAGTTCAAATTCACCAAGGGTTCTGGGTCCTCAGAAAAGTTCCCATTTTAAAATTCTTAACAACAAATCTGTCATAGAATCTTTTGAGTTGGATGGGTCCTTAGTCTTGGAGTCTAACCTTACCTAATTAATTCTCTCTAGCAGATGGTCATCTAGCTTTTGTTTAAATACATGTAGACAGAGAATTCAGTGGTACAGGAAAATTATCTAAATACTTGTTATAAATCCATTGTTAAATAATTCAAATTTTTTAAAAGACTACTTTGTTCTCTTTGGCCAAATTCTGTTGCTTTTTAGTTTTCCTTAATTTGTCCTAGTTTTTTTTTTTTCCTTTTTGGAGGGCAATTGGGGTTAAGTGACTTGCCCAAAGTCACACAGATAGTAAGTGTGCCGAGCATCTGAGGCTGGATTTGAACTTAGGTCCTCCTGATTCCAGGGCCGGCGCTCTATTCACTGCACTACCCAACTGCCCTGAACAATTTGTCCTAGTTCTGACCTTTGCAACAATGCAGAACAAGTTTGCTCCCTTCTTCACAGTATGTATCTATAAAAAGTGAAGGACTTTCATGTGGATGTATACTGTAGCATACACATACACATTTCAAATTTGCTTGGTGGCTCACAACTGTCATTTCATTTTTCTCTTAATGACTGTTGAAGTTGGTTTTGGAATTATAAAGTGGAAGATTTACAAAAGACATCAAAAGTTACATGGCACACTATGTACTTCACCAGACATCCCTCTACCCTACATCCTCGACAAGGGTCTGTCCAACTTCCCGTTGAAGGCTTCCATTAATGGGGAACTGAGTGACTTCTAAAGCAGCTCATTCTATTTCTTGGCATCTGTAATTGTTAGTCAAGTCAACAAGCATTTATTAGGCACCTGCTGTGTGTGTCGGATGTGCTAAGTCCTGGGGCCACAGTACTCCAATGGAGGAGAAAACATGAAATAACTATGTGTGTATGAATGAGATAGAGGATAAATCAGAGGGGATCAGTAGGCAGAAAGATGAAGGAAAACTAGGAAAGGCTTCTTTCAGAGATGGGACTTATAGGAAATGAGGGGAAGGAAGAGGCAGGATGAGCATGGAGAAGGTTCTAGGTACTGGAGATGGCCGGTGACAATGTCCAGAGGAGAGAGAGAGAGAGAGCGTGATTGGATTGTAGCGTACAAGCCGGGGAAGAGGCTGTGAGGAGCCTGAAAAGGTAGCATGGGTCCAACAGAGGACTTTATATTTGATTTGTTAAGAGGTTTTCTGTTAAAAAGAGTTCAAATCCTCCCTCTCTGTAACTTGGGCTCTGTTCTAGTCTTCCCCCTGGAAGCAGCTAGGCAGCACAATGGATAGACTGACTTCATTAGGCCTGGAGTCAGGAAGACCCGAGTTCAAATCCAACCTCAGTTTGCCTCAGTTTCCTCAAATGTAAAGCAGGGATACTTGCCTCAGAATGTTGTTAAGAGGATTGAATAAGATATTACGTTTTATATATATATATATATATATATACATATATATATATATATATATATATACATATCACATTTTATATTATTGTATATTATACTATACTATTATTATATTATACTATACCATACTACATTTTGTATTGTATTATATAAAGGATTTGGCACAGTGCCTGGCACATAGTTGGATATAAAATCTTATTTCCTTTTCTCTTCCCCAGAATGAGGTAGAAATCTAACACTATCAACTGAACATCCTTCTGACCCTTGAAAAACACTTATGCCTTTCCCATCTCCAGCTCTTCTCCAGGCTAACTCTCTCTGGTTTCTCCAGCTAGTCCTCGCTATTCTGGTTGCTTTCCTCCAGACACTCATACCCTAAAGATACAGCGTCAGGAACCAAATAAAAGATTGCACATGTGGTCTGAGGAGCAGATTTTAGTATGTTTGCATAGGCCGTCCTTTGTGACCAGGATGCACCCTTTTTCCGAGGCCCAGGCGCCTCTCCTTCTGCGTACTCTTCCTGATCCCTCCTCCTCACATCTAGTCTTTCCTCATCTGTTTCACATTTTCCTTGTCTAGTTCTTTCCTCTGCTCCCCCCCAGTCCCCACTTTGTCATGATTATCTTGGTACTTGTATTTCTTTTGTAATCATAGCTCTTAAGGCCTGCAAAACACTGCACATGAAGCACCTCATTTGATCCACAGCCCTGTGTGGTAGGCACTAGAAGACATTATTATTGTCATTTTACAGATCAGGAAACTGAGACGTGGAGTCTTGAACCTCGATCTTTCCAGATTTTAAGTCCAGCATTCTCTCCACCCCTGTGCTGCCTCGAGAATATAAGCTCCCTTGAGGGCAGGGTCTGCATCATTTTTCCTGTTTTTGTCTCCAGTGCCTAACTTTGCACAGACACTTTAAAAGTGCTTATTCATTGGATTGAATTATCCCTGTTGAATTTCTTATTTAATTTAGCTGACCATTCTCGTCTGGTGAGATCTTGTAAAGCCAATCAATAGTAGATTCCTAAAAGAATGCTACTGTGAACAGCTTTTAAGATTCAGATTACACAGTATTAGTGAACACCCTGTTTATTCCATTACAAATCAAGATTCAATACAATATTCACAGTGTCAACAATTCACAATATTATATACAATAT
>JAQQSW010023528.1:0-10257 GCA_028646575.1 Pseudocheirus occidentalis
GCATTTTGTAATGCTCTCTAGCTCTTGTTTTGTCATGAAGTCTTTCCTGCTCCATAGATCCAACAGGTAAACTATCCCTTGCTCTCCCAGATTGCTTACAGTATTGTCCTTTATCCTAAATCATGTACCCATTTTGACTTTATTTTGGTGTACAGTGTTGGATATTGGACTATGCCCAATTTTTGCCATACTACGTTCCAGTTTTCCAAGTAGTTTTTGTCAAATAGTGAGTTCTTATCCCCAAAACTGGGGTCTTTGGGTTTATCAAGCAGTGGATTACTATAGCCATTGGCTGCTGAGTCTCATATACCCAACCTATTCCGTTGATCCAGCTCTGTTCCTCATACAGTACCAAGTACCCAGTAACTCTTAAATGTTTTCCTGACTCTTCTCCTGCTGATCCTTGCTATTTAGAATCTTGAAGGCTGAGTTCCAGTGCCATGATGGAGCATCCTTGACTGCTCCAACCCACACTAATCTCTCCTATAAACTGCTCTTGGACTTAGCATCTGTATCACTCATCTAGCACGCATTTTACATGTGTGTACGTATGCACACACACACTGACATCTGAGCTCATTAGATAAGTATTGGATTGTTTGCCAAACTGTTTAATTGATCTATATAGAGAGAGGTGTATGTGTCCTTTGTGGGTATATATTGACTATACCCACATATACTTGAGCTTAATAGATAAATAGTGGTTTTGAACTAGACTTTGGTTTCATTGATATTAGAACTTTTATAGGAGAATAGTTGCTCTCATCCTAAAACTTCCTGCAACACCTTAACATCTTGCAATTATTCAGCCACTCTTGTAACATCCCTTAGTTGTCTGCCTTCTTATCCCATAATGCATTCCTTCTGGAACCTCCATTTTGTGGAGGGGCCCAGATGGGCTTTCATTTCACTCTCTACCCCAAGTACTGACTTCTGGACTTCCAAAACCTGCCCTCTCCCCCTTCTACCTCCCTTTTGTGTGTTGAACACTCCAACAGAATATAAGCTCTTTAAGGATAAGGACTGTCTTTGTTTTTCACTTGTATTTGTATTCCCAGAACTTAGTACAGTGCCTGGTGCAGAGTAAGTGCTTAGTAAAGGCTTGTTTTCCTTCAGCCTTCCTTCCTTCCTTCCTTCCTTCCTTCCTTCCTTCCTTCCTTCCTTCCTTCCTTCCTTCCTTCCTTCCTTCTTTCCTTCCTTCCTTCTTTCCTTCCTTCCTTTTTCTCCTTTTGTGCTTCCTCTTCCCATTCAGATTGGTACTTGCTCTGCTCTTATGAACTTAGAGAATGATCTGGATCACTGGGAAGTTAAATGTTCTGTCTATAATCGTACAGTATATGTCAGAGGCAGGGCTTACATACTGACTCCAAGGTTAACTCACTAGCCATTATATTGCTCCCCTTCCCCTCTCAAGTTTCTCCATTTTAGTGCTTCCCTCCTCCATCCCCATTCCTTAGGCAAGAGAAAGAGCTCTTCCCCCACAGCCAATCTGTACAACCCTTAGGCAAACTACATGACACAGTATATGGAACACTGGACTTATGATACAACAAGATTGAATTCAAATCCTGCCTTAGGCATTTACCAAGGAGATAACCTTGGACAAGTCATTTAATATCCCTCTTCATCAATTTCCTCTTTTTGAAATTGGCGATAATGATAATAATAGTATATATCTCCCAGGTTGGTTTAAGGATCACCTGGTTAGATAACGTGAATTCTTTCACAAATCTTACAGAAATGTATAAATATTTTTGCTGTTAATTATACAGGGCTTTTTTTAAAAGTCAGACCTATTTCTAAGTTTAATAAGGAATGAAAATCAGTGCCGTACTTAGGGTAGTTGTATTTCTGACTGATTACATGATGTGATTTTGGATGTATGGGGCAAGCCCCCTGCTCATAGAAATATTTCTCCAACCATTTAATTGATTGCAGAAATTCCTCAAACAAGACCTTGTATTCCACAAAGATGTGACTTCAACATCAAACAACCTTTGGAGAAGGAACCCAGTATCAAATTCTCACTGAAGTGAAAATGACTCCTAGGAAAAAAGTCTTTTATAAGAACAATTTCTCCTCTCTCTTATAGGGAATGGGGAAAAACCAGGACTGATTCTGGGTGCCTAAGGTATAGAAAAGAAGGGGGAAATGGGATATTCCTGAGAGAGAATTAGGAAGACATGCTGCAGGAAAGATAAACTTGGTCTCCTTCGTAATTTTGTGCAACTCAGCACTGTCTGGAATTTTTCTCTTCATCAAATTGGTACTAGTCCATCTTCCAGAGAATCAGAACCCAATTCCTCTAGCTGAGTGGTGATGCTCAAGATGTCACAAATACCCTGCCGAGAGCTTGGTGAGAAACTCGTCACTCACCACTCGACCTTTGAGAAAACAACCCCCTGGTTTCCATCTGGTATGGGAGAAATACAAGCATCTGGCAGCTCCTGGTGTTTGGCTCTTGCTCATGAAACAGAAATCAAATTTTCACAGGTCAAGCTGAGCACAGTTTTCTCCCCCTCCCTGATCTGCAAGCTCCCTATAAAAATAAACTTTCTTCAGTTTGCAAGTGGGTGTGAGAAACAGCTTTGGACTGAAACGAATGACATAGGAACATTGTTGCTCTCAAGCTGGTGACGTCTGGAAGTCTGCATGCACACCAGGATTACAGCTTTTAGTAGGAGAGGGCATTAAGTGTAGGGTAAAGAGACCTGGGTCTAGTCTTGGCTCTGGCACTAACCATTTGAGTGACTTTGGTCAAGTCATGTTGAAGCTCAGGGCCTCAGCATACAGTGAAAGAAATTCTGCATTTCCTCCAGCTTAGACATTCTATATCCTTTTTGTTCTAACATTCCCCATCCTAACATTCCAGCTTATTCTTCCCATCACTACCTGATAGGAGGTGAAATGTGACCAGAGGATCCTAGTTCTAGAACCTAGAGGAACCAAGTGCCTCCCTCTCATTTTGCAGAAGAATCTGAAAGGTAGGCAAATGACTTGGCTTGCCAAAGTCACACAAAGCATCTGAGGTGAGTTTTGGACCCAGATCCTCTGATTCCAGAGATAGCATCATTTCTCAGCACTCAGGGACATGCCTAGGACATTTTAGTTTTGGTATTCAGTTGTTTTACTTGTGTCTGACTCTTCATTGGAGTTTTCTTGGCAGAGATACTGGAGTAGTTTGCTATTTCCTCCTCTGGCTCATTTTAGAGATGAGAGAACTGAGGAAGACAGGATTAAGTGACTTGCCCAGGGTCACACAGTTAGTAAGTGTCTGAGGCCAGATTTTGACTCTTGAAGGTGAGTCTTCTTGACTCCAGGTCTGGTGCTCTGTCCACTACTACACCAAGTTGCCCCTGGCTCTTAATATGTGCTTTATAAATATTGATTGATCTATTCTACTGTACCACATGACTTCTATGGGATAAGAGCTCATCTTTTAATATTCTGCTTTCTAATATTGTAGGACTCTAGAAATGTGAGGTCAGTTGAGCTTTCATGTCTTGTTTTTTGACCCCTATTGTGAATGAATTTTCTCAAGAAAATGCTTAGAAGGAGTTTAACTTTTTTAAAATTCTATTTCTCTTTCCCCCACCATGGGGAAATCTATGAGTGGCCTCTAGGAATTCTGTTAAATCAATCAATTAAAAAAGAAAAGCAACAATGTTAGAAGAATTTTAATTTCCAGCCCAGATAGTTCCAAAAAAAGTTAATCTTACATTTGCTCCTGGCATTGTGCCAGAGCCAAATTAGATTTATGAATTTAGTGAGATTGTAAGTTAATAGACAGCTTTGAGTTCTGCTGAGCCAGTGCAAACCTTTAATGTTTAATCAAGAAGTGGAATTAGGAGTTAAGTATGGCTGGCTTGTGATATTTAAAAAGGAAAGGAACAAACCCTACCAACCTAAGCATGCACTGATCATTCAGAGGGAACTTCCATTCTTTAACTAGTCGTGAGGACTCAGAGAGCATTAGGATGATGGAAAACAGGCAAGGGGTGCAAAGGACAGCTTTGGAATGAATGATTACTTTCTTTTGTTTCACGGTCAATCACTTCCACTCAATGGGTGAACACCTATCTTTTTAGTGGCCCTACTTCTCCCCTGTTCTCTTCTCATAGACAGGGGAGACTCTGGAGGTGACGCTGATTCCTCTGAGGTAGAGCACAGAGGATGAAGTAATCAGTTCAGCTAGATCGCTTGATGTAATGAAAAGTTCTCCATTTGGAGCCCAAGGACCTGAGTTCAAATGTCAGTTCTACTCTGTTCTGGTGTAAACTAGTACTCTATGCCTCAGTTTTCTTATCTTCAAAATCAATGTTGCATTGGATTTTAAGGGGTGAGTAACTCTGAAGTTCCTTCAAACTCTGAATCTCATGGTACTATGAATAAGAAAACTGGGATCATTCATTCTTATTGTGGTCCACTGAGGAGATTTAAATAGATTTTGAAGAAGAGTTAGATTGAATCAGCGAATACTGAAAACAGAAGGCCCATTGAAAGGAAAGCTGTGATTCCTTCAGCTACTAGTGTTCCATCCATAGGACTTCTTGTGATCTAGTTAGTATATTACTACAAATGCGAATCTTTTCTCCCTTGATAGTCTGTAGGCTTCTTGAAGGCAAAGACTTTTCCTTTTTCCTTTGTTTTCCTAGCACCTGGCACATAGCAGGAGCTTGATAAATGCTTGTTGATTGACTGACTGCAGACACCCAAGAGATCATTAAAGGGAAGTCAAATGTAACAAGAGAAGGTTGCTTGGTGGGTAACCAAAGCCCTAACCTTAAATGAGGAGAGCAGCTACTGTCTCTAAAACTAGGACAGTACCCCAACCCCACACTGGAGGATGGGATCAGCATCTCCAGAGCAGGACAGGGAAGGGCAGGGAAGAGATGTAAGAAAAGATGTTACCAAAGAGCCTTGGGTGTGATCATTAGCCACAATGGTAGTATAATAGGGTGTTCCTAGACTTGACATGTTGATACCCCAACTTTTTGCCTACTGGGTGGGCAGGGCTTCTGGGTCCTTCATCATCATCACTAACAACATAGTAGTACTGATATTATGCTTTCCAATTTTTCAGCACAACACACACTTATACCTACACATGTATTTACATATATGTATACATGTACACTCATGGCTGTATACAATGCAGCATAATATATATGTGTATATATATAGATGTATGTGCATATATATGTATGTACTATAAAATATATATTCTATCCTTGTAATCTCATTAGCTACTTACAACAACCCTGTGAAACAAATGCTATTATTATTCCCATTTTAGAGATGTGGAAACTGAAACTGAGAAAGGTTCAATGACTTGCCCAAGGTCACACATCAGGAAGCATAGGAGAGAGGATTTGAACTCATCTTCTGGACTCCACTGTACCACGTAGCTGTCATCAAGAACCGCTCCAAGAAACAGAGGCTGCCCTGAGAAGCTAAAGATTGCCAGGAAGACTGATATCCTGTTCAAGCCCATCTGTTTCCCACATATGGCATTATAAGCAAGGAGGTACCAATTGGCTGTGAAAACAAGTTTCTAGCATGGAAAGCACAAGGCATATTGTTCTCGTTGTTGTTCAGTCGTTTCATCCATGTCCAACTCTTTGAGACCTACTTTGGGTTTTTTTGGCAAAGATTCTGCTTTGGTTTGCTATTTTTGTCTGTCTCACTTTACAGAAGAAGAAACTGAGGCAAATAGGGCAAAGTGACTCGCTCAGAGTCACACAACTAGTAGGTGGCTGAGGCCAGATTTGAACTCAGGAAGACTCGTCTTCCTGGCACTCCCCCCGCTGTACCACCCGTGTACAGGGCATAGATTGCATATAGTAGAAGTTCTGGAACGTACGAAAGGCACCAAGGGAGATGGCACTAGGCACATCAAGGACAGAATTGTTCTGACAGATGGAGAAAGGCTAGTGTCCAAAACCACAGTGGGATTTTTTTGTCTACACTTCAACCACTGTGAAGTAATAAATCTATTACTAAACTGATTGAAATAGGCAGACTGTAATCAGCTGGCTTAGTTTGATTGGCTTCTTGACCACACCAGATCTGTCATTTGACGGACTCGCTCATTACTGTGTGTTTAACCAACATACCATATGGTGTACTTGAATCTGGCCGTGCCCATGTATTAGGGCATATAGTGTCTGAGACCATGACAATGTTACTGTTTTGGGGCAAAGAGGGTACATGGTTAGTACAAAAGCAACAACAACAAAAGGTCTACAGTCTTAAGTGAAGTCATTCCAGATGAATTTCTATTGGTCCCCTCCATGGGATGCTTCCCTGCTTTGACTCTCATTTCCTAATTCCTCTAAAGCCCCACAGCTAGACTGGACATGCCTTTCTGAGTATTGTCTCCTCCCTTGTCCCTATCTTTGGATCATGTCTTCTTTCCCCAAGCTTTTTCTTTCAAGCCATGGCATTTGTTCCCTAATCTCTAAAAACACTTTCCCCATCCCTTCCCTGGAAAGGGGGACATTAACATCCAATGCAACAGTAATGCTTCTCTTCTGTCTCAATGGTGGTTTTCCATTTAATCCATGATTTATATGATCTATATGCTTTTTAGCGGGGAGGATGTGGGCAGAAAAGAGTAATAAGGAGTTGGACCAGTGATGTACTTAACATAGGAAACTTCCCATGAGGAAATTACAGTTGCCAATGTATATTGTACATTGCTGATCAGCAACTCATTTGTAACAACTAGTCTAAGAGAGCTACCTAAGTCATTGAATGGTTAAATGACTGGTCCAGGATCTCTCAGCCAGTATATGTCAAAGGTCAGAACTGAGACCAGACTTTCTTGAATCTGAGGCAATATCTCCATTTGATCCATTGCATGTATTCACTTACATATTTATTTTTGTCTACCCTCACTAGAATATGAGCTCCTTGTGAATTTCCTCCTGTATATTTGTGTCTCCAGGCCTGGAACATAGTAGGAACTTGATGAATACCTTTTGATTGATCAGTCATCCGAAGTTATGTGACTGATTAGGGGCAAAGACAGAATCAAGATCATAGGATCTTAGATTAGCACTGGAAGGGACCTTAAATGACATCTCCTCTACTCTTTTAATTTTGCAGATTGAAAAACTGAATCCCAGAGAGGGCAGGTGTTTGCACAGTGTCACACAGATAGTCAACATCAGCGTCACATCTAAAGCCTTTACTTTTACCTATGCATCCAATACTCTTTCCCCTACAACACACTGCCTATATCAAATGAGGACAAAAATGTTGTCGTTCAGTCATTTCAGTTGTGTCCAATTCTTTGTGACCCTGTTAGGGGATTTCTTTGCAAAGATACTGGAGTGGTTTTCCATTTCCTTCTCCAGCTCATTTGACTGGTGAGGAAACTGAGACAAACTGAAGTGACTTGCCCAGGGTCACATAGCTAATAGGTATCTGAGGCCAGATTTGAATTCATGAAGATAAGTCTTCCTGACTCAAGGTCTAGCACCCTATATACTCACCATATGACTGCCAATGACAAGAATAAAATCATATAAAGATAAAAATTTAACAAAAAAATTGCCAAGCACCTACCATGGCCAAGGAACAAGGGATCTTCTCAAGACAGTAACACAAAAGGCTTATGTGCTGCTTTCGGAAGAGAGGATATGTAAAGTGGAATGTAAACACAAAGAAGGTCCAGGATGATGTGGGCAAAGGAGGTAATTACCTCGCTGACTGAGGGGAAGAATCCAGCTAGAGCTGGGGAGTAGGGCATCATTTTGACAGTGCCAATACAAGCAGATGAGAAGGAAAGTTTGAGGAGTAGAGTCAATGTAGAAGGATGCACAATGTTTTGATGAGACAAAAGGGAATAGTATAGAAGGGGTCTACAATGGTAGACAAGGAAATGGAATCAAAGCCAGTGGGTACATGGTCAATAATTTAGCATAGGCAAATTTCGGTCTAAATGGGCATCCTTAAGTGTCAGGCCTTTTGACAACCTGGCAAAGGTTCATCACCTCAGTTTCTTAAAATAATACTCAGGATTGTAGATTTAGAATTAGAAGTGACCTCAAATTTCATGTAGTTCAATCTCCTCCTTTCACAATTAGGGACATTTAGGCACAAACAGGTTAGGTGATTGGTTCAAAGTCACTCTGGTAGTAAGTAGGAAGAGCAGGATCTGAACTCAGCTCTTCTGGATTTAACCAGCACCCTTTCCCCTGTTCCATGTTGCCATGCTTAAGAAATCATGCTCACTTTTCCTTGGGGTCCCTGATAAATGGTAGAAACTTGACAAGTTATGGCCCAAGTGACCTTGAACTTCACTCTCTCTGGCAACTGTGGAATTAAATGGTAGGTCAGAACTTTGAGAAAGGGGATTTGCCTTCCTCCATGGCTCACCTTCATAAGAGATTTGTGAAAGGGAGGATCAGGAAGAGAGGCATCCTGGGGGCCCTCCTATTCTGCCTCAGACCCAGCACAGCATCTTTTGAGTTTAGTAAAGGAGACTTGAGTGTCCTGGAGAGCTGCAGCTATTACAGGACAGAAAGGGGATTGAACATTGATTACTTGAGGAACAACTGAGAACTGAGTCTGAGTTTCAGGTGAGCCAAGTTCAGGCAGGACGAAGAGGCCCAAATCTAGTGTTACCACAACCAATAAGATGAGGCAATGGTGAGCTGTTCAGAGCACAGACCTAGAGTCAGAAAGATCCGAGTTCAAATCTAATCTCAGACACTTACTAGCTATGTGACCTCTTGACCCTGTCTGCCTCAGTTCCTCATCTGTAAAATGAGCTGGAGAAGGAAATAACAAACCACTCTAGTAACTCTATCAAGAAAATCTCAAAAGGGATCCACCAAGAGTCGAACATGACTGAAACAACTGAACAACAATGATATTTGACAATATATTCAGAGCTCAGCCATACACTCTCAGATGTGTCTGTGCCAGAAGCTACAGGACTCTGACAGACAACAAGGGGGAAGGCTCAAAGAAAATTGAGGATCACAGCGTAGTGCAGCTGCAGAAGGGCAATTTCACAGCAAAACTCATTTCGGGCTAACTTCCTTTACGTATATACCACACTCTCCCTTGGTTGTTTTTTCTTATAAGTATCTTTTGTTTCCCATCATATTGTGACCATTATATATCATTTTCTGCTTCTCAGTCTTTCCTCATTAAAAGTCCCCATTAAAGATTTTTAAAAGAGAGAGAAAAAACCAATTAAAAGCAGTTTAAAGATCAGTCGAGATGACTATAAAATGCTTAGCAGGGTGTCTGCCCATAGTAAATACCATATAAATGTTAGTCATTATTATTATTGTTGTTGTTATTATTTAATTAAGAACCTACTCTGTGCCAGGCACTGTGCTAGGCACTGAAGATACAAAGGAAAATAGAAAATGAAATTCTTGTGAAAATGAATACAAGGGAGTAGCAGACGGCAGGGAAAATGTTCGCAATTTGGAGTCAAAAAGATCTGAGTTCACATTCAAGTTCATGCCATTTCATGGGGCAGATCGCTTCATCTAAGCCTTAGTTTGCTTCTCTGTACAATGAGAAGATTGAAATAAATGGTGCCTAAGGTCCCTCTCAGCTCTAAGTTGATGATTCTATGGCTCAGTAGTTGCAGGAGGTCAGAGCCTTCCCACCAGCATCATGGAGTCAGGGGGCCTGGGTTCAAATCCCAACACTGGGTCCTATGTCCTTCAAGATGCT
Organism: Pseudocheirus occidentalis; assembly: GCA_028646575.1. Classification (NCBI taxonomy): domain Eukaryota; kingdom Metazoa; phylum Chordata; class Mammalia; order Diprotodontia; family Pseudocheiridae; genus Pseudocheirus; species Pseudocheirus occidentalis. Next base: position 9,706 of record JAQQSW010023528.1, read on the forward strand.
GAGTGAACAATGTTACTTTCTTGACCCCAGTTTCTTCTTCTGCTGCATAGTGAGAGGGCTGGACAAGATGACTTCCAAGGTCCCTTCCATCCCCACATGTTGGCTTCTGTGATCCTTTAATCCCTATATCAGTAACATTGATCTGGGCTCTAGAGGTTGAGGGCTAGAGTTTGAGCTTTGCTGAGGGATCCTTTTTATTCTTCATGAATTTCTCAGGGAAGAGAAAGGGAAATGGATAGAGAGGGGAAGAGGAAGAGAGTAAAAGAGAGGGGAGAAGAGAGGAAAGGAGAGACAAAAAAATAAAGGGAGAGAAAAAAGAAGGGTGAAGGTAGAGGGAAAGCAAAAAAGAGGGGAGAAAAAAGAGAAGAAACAAAGAATGAGAGGGGAAGAGAGAGGAAAGAAGGAAAGAGATCAGGAAGAGAAGAAAGACAGAGAAAGAAAGAGAGACAGAGACAGGCAAAAAGGAAAGAGATCACATAAAAGAGAGAAGAGGAGGAGAAAGGGGGAGGACAAGGAGGAAGAGAAGAAGAAGAAGAAGAAGAAGAAGAAGAA
>JAQQSW010023529.1:0-10257 GCA_028646575.1 Pseudocheirus occidentalis
AAAGTAAACCTTCCCAGGGAAGACATTTGCCTGTGGTCATGGGCCTTGAGATGGCTGTGCCCAAGTCTTTAGCTTGCTTTGTTCCAATAGTTTCCCACCCTTGAATTGGCCTGGCCCACCATTGTCTGTGGTCTCCAGGTAGCCTCCAGCAACTTCCCACCCTGAACCACTCATTACTGGAGTCTAACCTCATCTGACTCCTCCTGAAGACCCTCCCCAATCTTCTCCTCTGGACCACCCCTAGACTCCTCCCACAACCGTATTGTATATAGAACCCCATCTTCCCTCCACGTGTGTGAGAGTGCCATGGAATAGCTTAGTACAGACTTGCTCAGTGAGAGCGCCATGGAATAGTTTGGTATAGACTTTGCTCTGTGAGAGCGCTGTAAAATAGCTTGGCAGAGACTTGCTCTGTGAGAGCACCTTGAAATGGCCTAGCACCCCACGTGGCGGACTTGAACTTTCAATAAACTTTACTTTTTCCTTGGCTGAGAAGACTTGAGTGGAATTCTTTCCGCAGGACCCGGTATGTTGGTATTTTGGGGTCTTGGGCAGCCCTAACCCTCTTTGGGCTCCTCTTCATTAGTATCTGCCTGCTTCCACTGCCCCTGCACCACCTCACCTGGACCAGCATCCTCTACACTGGACTTCTAAAATCCAGTCTCCCAGTTAATCCACACACCTTTATAACATCTACCCCTTAGTAAATAACCATCTTGGGGGTGGCTAGGTGGTGCAGTGAATAGAACACTGGTCCTGGAGTCAGGAGGACCTTGGTTCAAATCCAGCTTCAGACACTTAACACTTACTAGCCGTGCGGCCTTGGATAAGTTGCTTAACCCCAATTGCCCTCCAAAAAGTCAAAAAAATTAAAAAAAAAACTTAATTAGTACCTTAATGAGTAAAAATAATGTAGCTAGATCATTATATCTAGGTGGTCCTAGGCCTGAGACCATATTATATTTCACCTTTATATCCCATTCTGCTATCTACCTAGGCCGGCCCTCTTCCTACTTCTACATCTTATTAGAGGCACATTAATCCAATCTATAGTAACATTGCTTCTGTAAAGGATTTTTAGTTCATTGTCCCATAAATCAACTACCATCCCTTTCATTCCCTATCCCACCTTCTTCCAGACTTTCCTATAGTTATGGATTCCATCATTCTCCCAGTCATCCAGGCTTATGACTTAGAGTCCTCGTCAGCTCCTTATATTCACCCCATATATCCAATGAATTGCTAAATCTTGTCATTTCTGCCTTCTAACATCTCTCCTTATGTCCTTTTCTCTCCGTTCATACAACTACAACCGTACTTCAGGGCCTTATCACTTCTCACTCAGACTATGTCAGTGGGCTTCTAACTGGGTTCACAGCATCAAGCCTCTCCCCAGTCCAATCAATATTTCACTCAGCAGCAAAGGTAATTTTCCCAAAGGGTAGATCTGACAAGGTCTCCCCTTGATCAGTGAGCTGCAGTAGCTCCCAGTTATCCAAAAACCCAAATATGAAGTCTGCTATTGGGTATTTAATGGTATTTATAACCTGACTTCTTCTTGCCCATAACAGTCTTACACTCTACTCTCCTCAATGGACTCTAAGATCTGTCTACATCGACCGACTTTTGATTCCTTTAATATAACTCTTCATATCTCATCTCTATGCCTTTGTGTTGTCTCTCCCATTGCTTGAATAATCTGCCTCTACAACTCGATCTCTTAGTTTCTGTGGCTCTCTTCAAGCCTCTGCTCAAATCTCGTCTTGTACAGGAAACTTACTAGGTCACCATGACAGATATTACTGTCCTCTTTCTAGCTACATTCATCTCTCATCTTTATGTTTTAAGCACTCCTACTTATTTTTTTCTCCCTCATTAGAATGTATACTCCTTGAAGGCAGGGGCTGCTTTTTGTCTTTACTTATCACTTAATAGAAAGCCCTTAATAAATGTTTATTGACTAACTCAATTAGAGGATATTCATGAATACTCTAATTCTTGTTGTTAGATTAGATTTCTAGTTCCCTAAAGGGAGAATCTTTTTGTACCACACAGCACCTATTATTACAGGGTAGTTAGTGAGCACTCGATAATTATATGATGATTAAAGGGGGAAAATGTCCCTGCATAAAATCAAAATCAAATTCTAGATTGCCATCAACATTAGAGAATATTTGACTGCAGACGGAAATTTCCATACAGAGAAAGGCATTCCTTTCTAGAATATCTGTCTATAGATTCTAATGCATAACACAAAAACCTTATGAAGGTACTTAGGAAACGTGGAGTATAAAGAACAGATATTTATCCACTCCCCAAAAAAATGGAATGGTGGGAAAAACAGGCAGAGACAGACAGTGATAGAGACATGTCCAGATGTGTCTGTGACATCTGATGCGACCTGTCCAAAGCCTAAATGAAATGAAGCTATGTAATTACCCAAGGTGTAATTAGGTGGGCAAGCCTATCCTAAATACAATTTAAAACATTCTTTTTTTTTTGTATTGGCTGTAGTATAGTGGAAAGACGGCCTTATACAGGGCTGGAGAACCTGAATGTGAATCTTTTCTTTGTCATTTACTACCTCTGTGACTTTGGAAAAATTCATTTCTATGAACCTCAATTTCTTCATCTGTAAAAAGAGGGAGTTGTACAAAATGATCACTAAGGTTGTTTATACCTCTCAATTCTGATCTTTCCTTCTTTCCTTTCTTTCTCCATTCCCCTTCTCCTCAGGTCTTCTCAGAATCACATATCCTTTTTTTTCTTCCTCGTCCTCTCCCTCACACCAATCAAATTTATCCATCTATTTCATCACCTCTCCAAAGCCCTACGTTGTGCTAACGTGCCTGTTGTTTGTCTGTTTCCAATAATCCAATTGTTCCATCCTTCCCTCCCTCACCATTACCCTATTTCTCTTTAGCAAGCCAGGCACCCATTATCCCCAAAGCTTGCTGGTTATACCAAATGTTCCTAGCCCTAACTATTCCTAGTCGTAAATGCAGGGTAGGATTTGTGAGACTGAGTTAGCAAAATAGTTGGCAAAACAAAAAACCAAACGTGTTTCCCTGGGTATAATTAACAAGTATGGGCATCAATAGTTACAGGTTTTTAGGTGCACTCAATCACAGTGACCCTTCTTGTTGGGTAGCACCTACAGACTTTAAAAGATTGAGAAATCAATCAGGTCTGAGGTGCAACATTTTCTTGAGTAATATGGGATTTGTCATGCCTCCCAAAGTAGACTCTAGTGCTTTTAATCAACCAGCTCAAAACCAATACCCTTTGGGTAATAACTTTCCCATCACTTGGGGTCTTTATGATGAAGGTCTACTAGTGTGCCTTGAATCATTTATACCATTTGGTCTAGTCAGCACGGAGGCCATGTAGTCTAACCCCTTAATTTTACCAATAAGGTAATTGATGCTAATGAAGCTAATTACTCAAGGCCACATTGGTGGGATTTGAACTCAGGTCTTCTAACTCCAGAGCCAGTTTTCTTTCTGCTATACCAGAATGCCTAAAGCATTTTAGAATCTGTAAACACTTTGTATATATTATCTCACTGAAATGTGACAACAATTTTATGAGGGTAACATGAGTCTTGTTATCTCCATGTTACAGATAAGCTAAGGGGTGCAGTGGGTAGAATGCTCAACCTGGAATCAGGAAGACCTAAATTCAAATCTCACCTCACATGGGTGGTTGGTATGTGAACTTAGACAAGTCACTTAACTTCTGTTTGACTCAATTTCCTCAATTGCAAAACGGAGATAATAAAAGCATCGACCGCCCAGGTTTTTGTGAGAATCAAATGAGATAGTATCTGTAAAGATCTTAGCACAATGCCTGACACATAGTAGGTACTATATAAATGCCAGTTAATATTATTATTATTAGATAAGGAAACTGAGGTTCGGAGAGGTTAAGCGATTTGCCCATGGTCAATGAGCAAGGAAAGTCAAAGGCACATTTGAACACAGGTCTTTGTGACTTTTGGTTCAGCACTTTTATGCACTACATCACACAGTATCCATTTCCTTTTTGCCTGATTTTCTTAGTTATCACTGTGTGTGTGTGGAACTGGTGTATTTGTTACTAGCAGATGCCTGTGTTCTCTTTGCTCAGTGATAGGGGGAACAGTCGACTAGGAAAGCTAATTTGGGTAAAAATGGACTGGGGAAATGCCAGTTTTGCAGATTGGCTAGAATTATTACAGACCTGAGGATTTTAGAAAAATTATTTTCCATCTTGATTTTAATCATTCGAGAGTGAATGAGGAGTGAGGACTGACCATTTACATTGGAGGAAATTTGGAAAGAATCGCTACAGAAACATACTTGGATTTGCATTTTTTAAAATCCAATTTTAGAACTGCTTTCTCTTGTTTCATTATCTCGCATAACCTAGCAGCACTGAGTGCAGAGCTGCCATTTTAGAGGCTGTTACTCAGTAGGGGCTTTCATCAACTCTGCAAGATGGAAAGTTTCAGCCTGTTATTTTTTTTTAATTTCTTGAAAATGTTGACATAATTCATGAATTTCTCTTGTGATCCAATGTCATAAATAGATGTATCTTTTTGGATTCTGTGGAGCAGAATTTGTGTAACAAAAGAAACAGCAGAATCGCCACATTTCATTAATCACCCTAAATCTACTGCTGAGAAATTAGAGAAAGCCTGCAACCTGCCCAGCCTAATGGACATAGCTAACCTGGTCTACTGTGAGCTGTGTGGAATATTGTGGTTGTAGTCACACATATCACTTCCCAACACACTAGATGTCTGGATTCCTCTAGAGCAGAGGTTCTTAATTTTTTGAGTCATGGATTCCTTAAATCTTATGTCTGGTAAATCTTATGGACCTCTTATCACAATAATGTTTTGAAAAATATAAAATAAAATAAATAGTAAATGTAAAAGAAAAAAATTATATAGGTGATCAATATTCAATTATTATTTTTTTAAAATTAAATTCAGTATCCCCAGGTTAGCAATTTCTGCCTGGACTAACAAAAATTTTCTCTATTAAACCAGTGGTGAAACATTCATAATCCTCTCACACAAATGAATGAAGACTTCTAACATCCATTCTCACCATTCCTCTTCACAGTTTCCAGTGCCATTAAGAACAATAGGTATTCTCCTTCCCTCAACATATGGTACCACTATGTCACCTGAAATTTTCTCCCTGAAATAGTGGCTAACAAACTCAATCAGGGGATTACAAACCACTTCACCCATAACAAATTTTCAATCAAAGAACACACCTAACTTAACGAGTCGCATCTCCAGCTGACGATGTGTTCCATTTTCTTTCTGCATTCAGCTGGAAGTATTAACAAATAGAGAAGTGTAATACCTCCCGTGTTATGTGTTGCCAGGCAATCAGGGCAGAAATAATTAACACCAGAAAGTGGACTGCCAGTATCCTGCTGAAGGAAACTGGCGAGAGTTCAAATAAAACCAGAATTCTTAGCTGTCCCTTCTGGGACATGAACACTACAAAAACAGTTTGAAAGGAGAACTGCCAACTTCAGTTGCAAATGGTTGGATAGCATGATAGCATTGTTTTTGAGATTCCTACTTGATTACTCCTTAAAAGAAAAATCACTTTCTTTCATTGTTAATCTCTTATAGTAGATTCCTGGTCTCTCTTTGAATCTGTTAAAGGTCAGATTTTGAATGGTTCAAATCAGAATCAGTACAAAAATCCTACGGTAATGCCCCTTTGGCTCCTGGAGTGACCTTAGTTTCTCAAGTGACATGCCAGCAGAGGATGAGATTTAGGTGGTCCTAAAATGTTGAAATATCTTTAAGGAGGCCTTGGGAATAGACTATATCTACTATTCAAGTTCCAGGCTGGTTAAATATGGAGAGACTCTTCACCAGTAAGCTGATCACTAGTTGATGAAATTTTGAACTATATCAAAACAAAGTATAAAATTTACTTCAGCCTCATGAATGTCCTTTCTACTTTTGTAGTGATGGTAGATGAGTAGCATTTATATATCTGCTAAAAATATTAGTGTTTGGATTCTCTATGAACATTAACTTTACTGTTGGTACTCATAAGGAATAATCTTGTCTATTGATCAACAACTGAATGTCTTATTGGAGGAACTGAAAAAAATTTATGAATGGATTTGGAAAAAGCATTTATTAATTTTACATTCTTCTTGGGGAATCAAAACAACATGGGTAAAAATTTAAATGTAAATGTGTGTATGTATATATGCAAATATACACATAAACACACATAAAATACATGTAAGGATGTTTTTATTGTTCATCCTTCATTCTGGAAGTGGACCAATGATATCAAGAGAATGACATCTTTGAGTGAGTTGGATTTATTTGAGGTTGAGCAGTACAGAGTCATCAACCTCACTCTGTCCTCCAGAGGCTTTGGAATCCAATGGCAAGACGTGAGTCAAGACCACTGCTCAGGATGCAGTAGCACTTTAAGCTAAGGTCTTTTTCTTTAAACTAAGGTCTTTCCCTGGTCTGTTTGTGTGAGACAATTCCCATATTGTATTTAAGGATATGGTGCATGGAGTAAGTCAATTAAGTCACTTCATTTCCCACTTAAAGTAAGTGATAATATGCCCTCACATCTTGATAGGTGAGAACAAATTTCAATTAACAAATTAATCAGACATTTTAGATTAAGTGATAAATGTCCTCAGATAAATTGAGGTAATGTTAACAATTAGTGTGTGTATTGACTGAAGAAATTTAGTCACTTCCTTTGGGTTTTATATAAACAGAAGAAGAGTTCAGACCCTTTATTAAAGAATCTGGCAGACATAAAGATTCTAGGAATCAAGGAGTGAGGAGAGAGCATTCCAGCTAAACTTTCTGAGGAGTCACTTGGGAGAATCGAGGAGGAGAGCTCTTCAGTCAGGCTCCTTTTTCCACCACTCTCTTCCCACTCCAACCCCCCCCTTCACCCCCACTGACTAGAAGTAGAGGTTCTATGGATTTCTCATTTCCCATCAGCATCCTAGCACTGTCTGCAACAAGTGGCAGTCATAGCTGCACTGAGAGGGAAAGAAAAACTGGAGACAAATTAATAGAATTACAAAGAGTACATTAAGAAGTACTGCCATGACCAAGGAGAATTTCTTGAACACTACATGAAGGAGGAAAAAGAACTTGAGCAACCAGAAGCTGTTAGTTACCTTTCCACTACTGGGTTATCTAACCTCAAGCTGTTTTCACCTAGACTCCATATATCCTGGTAAGACAATGTATAACAGACATGGGTAAAGATCTTCTACCAATTATACTACCATAATAAATATTCCTTTATTCCATTATTTAAGAATTTTTCCCAATCATAAATATGAAATATTGAAAGTTTCCCTCTCTCTCTTTTCAGTGGTCTGTAACCTGCAGGTTATGTTCAATTTATAACAATGGAAATACATCCGGCATATCAAATAGACTCATAACAGTAGCAAAATTACACTTAATGAAGTAGCAACGAGAATAATTTTATGGTTGGGGGTCACCACAACATGAGGAACTATATTAAAGGGTTGCAGCATTAGGAAGGTTGAGAACTGCTGCTATATATATATTTGTGTGTGTTTGTCTGCTTGCATATATACATATATGTATGTATATTTATATGCTCACATACATGTACGTATATATTTATGTCTTTGAAGTCACTCTTTATATTCAGGCAGTATCCATTTTGAGATTATTAGAGGATATGACATGAGATGCTCAGCTAAAATTAATTTCTGTCAAATAGTTTTCCATTACCCTGGAAGTTTTTAATCAGAAAAAAAAACTTTTCACAGTAATTTATATTTTGGTGTTTGTCAAATACTGGGTTATTGTTTTAATAATTGTTTATAATTAACAATAGGTTTATCAAACTTGTTCCAATCTTCTACTTTGTTGTATTTATTTTAACCACTTCCAACAAGTTAAGATGACAATTGCTTTACAATATTTTTTGAGGTTTGGTAATTTCAGGATTTTTTCTTCAGAACAATTACTATTTATTTTTGTCTAGCTCTACAAAGTGTTCCCTCAGTAATTTGATCATTAATGTAAGGCAAACCAGGCAATATTGTCGGTTTTGCTTTATTGGCACAACTCAGACATGAGTAGGGCATATTTTTTAGTCATCTTCCTTCTGTAAAGAACATTTTGTTGGGGGGTGGAGCCAAGATAGCGGGGTAAAAGCACGAAGTTGGCATGGGCTCTGGCTCCAACCACTTCCAATACCTGTCAAAAAATGACCCTAAACAAATTTTAAAGCTACAGAACCCGCAAAGTGAAAGAGAGAAACAAATCTGCCACTGAAGGCAGCCCAGCAGGCTGACAGGAAAGCAACGCACTGGGAGCCAAATGCAGTACCCCATAAGCCTCAGTTCTGGCCCCAGGACAGCCTAGACTGGCCAGAGCAGGCTTCATAAGAGTCAATCACCAGGAGCTGTGGTGGTTTCTAGATTTCTCAAGCCATAAACACCAAAGAGAGAATGAAAGGTCAGTGGGGAACTCTTTTGGAAGGGTGAAGGAAGAGAATGGTCTGGCTCTTGCCCCTGGGGCAAAAAAGTGGCAGAGGCACAGTGGCTGCAGCTGCTGCCCCATAGTTACTTCCAGAGCTCCTGGCATGCAGATCATAGGGTGACCAAGCCACCTTCAGAGTGTAATCATTCTTGCTTTGACCAGCTTGGATCTGGATCACAGTCTTGGGTGGTGGTCCTGGGGTGTGTGGCCAGTATGCCAGAACTTGTAGGGGCTTAGGGAGGGTGCTCAACTAATAGCTCTGGCAGCTGTGAAAACTCCAGAAATTTGGAACAAAGCTCTTTCCATTCTGTAAGCAAAGTTCTACTGTGTCAAAGAGCTCAAAAGTCAAGTAACTGGCAAGATGAGCAAGCAGAGGAAGTGCAATCAGATTATACAATCCTCTTTTGGGGACAAAAAGGATCAAAGCATGGAACTGGAGGAGGACAACAAAGTCAGAACTCCTGCATCAAAAGCTTCCAAGAAAAATATGAATTGGTAATAGGCCATGGAGGAGCTCAAGAAGGATTTTGAAAATCAAGTAAGAGAAGTGGAGGAAAAATTGGGAAGAGAAATGAGAATGACGCAAGAAAATTATGAAAAGTGAGTCAGCAGCCTGCTAAAGGAGACCCAAAAAATACTGAAGAAAATTACACCTTAAAAAGTAGAGATAACCCAAATGGCAAAAGAGGCCCAAAAAGCCAATGAGGAGAAGAATGCTTTTAAAAGCCAAATATACCAGATGGAAAAGAAATTTCAAAAACTCACTGAAGAGAATAATTCCTTCAAAATTAGATTGGAGCAATCAGAAGTTAATGACTTTAGGAGAAATCGAGATACTATTAAACAGATCCAAACAAATGAAAAAATATAAGGCAATGCGAAATATCTCATTTGAAAAACCACTGACCTGGAAAAATAGATCCAGGAAAGATAATTTATAAAGTATTGGACTACCTGAAAGGCATGATAAGAAAAAAAGAGCCTAGACACCATCTTTTAAGAAATTACCAAGGGCGGCTAGGTGGTGCAGTGAATAGAGCACCGGCCCTGGAGTCAGGAGTACCTGAGTTCAAATCCGGCCTCAGACACTTAACACAAAAAACTAGCCGTGCGACCCTGGGCAAGTCACTTAACCCCAATTGCCCTCTAAAAAGAAAAAAAAATTACCAAGCAAAGTTTCCCTGATGTTCTAGAACAAGAGGGCAAAATAGAAATGGAAAGAATTCACTGATCACCTCTTGAAAAAAAACTCCAAAAAGAAAACTCCTAGCAATATTATAACCAAATTCCAGAGTTCCCAGGTCAAGGAGAAAATACTGCAAGCAGTCAGGAGGAAATAATTTGAGTATTGTGGAAACACAATCAGGATAACCCAAAACCTAGTAGATTCTACATTAAGTGATTGATGAGCTTAGAATATGGTAATACAGAGGTCAAAGGAGCTAGGATTAAAACCAAGAATCACCTACCCAGCAAAACTGAGTATAATGCTTCATGGGAAAATATGATCATTCAACGAAATAGAGTATTTTCAAGCATTTTTAATGAAAAAACCAGAGCTGAATAGAAAATCTGACTTTTAAATACAAGAAGCAAGAGAAGCATGAGAAGGTAAACAGGAAAAAGAAATCATAAGGAACTTATCAAAGTTGAACTCTTTACATTCCTACATGGAAAAATGATAATTGTAACTCATGAGACTTTTCTCAATATGAGGATAGTTGAAG
>JAQQSW010023530.1:0-10257 GCA_028646575.1 Pseudocheirus occidentalis
GCCTGTAGCAACAGATGTGCTTTCAGTCTTGTGGAGAGTTTTGGAGCTTGAAAATCTGTTTAGCGTCCCATTTTATGAGTTTTTCAGCGTGTTTGTGTGGGAGCTGTGGTGCTTTGCTGCTTCTATGCCGCCATCTTGGCCGCACCAGTAGGGGATCAATTTAGCAAAACCAACCCAAACATCAACTGTTTCTTGTCTTCCACAAAATATTCCACAAGCATAGTCTTTTACCTCTGTAATGAAGAAAGAGGGGGCTCATTTTCTCCACCTCTCTGGTTCCACGTTTGGTCATTAAAATTACACAAGATTGGGTGAGGAGTAACAGGTAAGGAAAGGAAATAAGCATTTATTAAGCATATACTTAATGTATTAAATAGTTTACAAATATCATCTCATTTAATCTTGACAACAACACTCTGATGTAGGTGCTATTATAATTATTACTATTTGACAGTTGAGGAAACTGAAGCAAACACAGGTTTAATAACTTGCCCAGGGCTGCATAGCCAGGAAGGGAGGGAGGGCAGATCTGAACTCTGGTCTTCCTTACTGCAGGCCTTGCTCAGCATGTTGGTGTTTGGTTTCAGTTGACTTCTTTTTCTTTACACTGATGTTGTTTTAATGTATCTTTTTTCCTTGTTCTGCTCATTTCACTTTGCATCTATTCATATGTGCATATAACTCTGTGTGTGTATTAATATACATTATATATAGACATATGTGTCTATATATAATGTATATTAATGACAATTATATACTTGTTTTACTTTAGGGCACATGCCTGTTTAAAACATAAATTCTTATTTTTTGCTTTGTATGCTCAGCACCTAAAACAAGTCTTACTTGTGGTAGGTGCCTCATTTATATTTGTGGAATGGAATCTCATTTTATCTTTATCGAACACGCTACTCAGGATAAGGACTGCACCTGTGGTTATACTCCCAAGAGAGGACATTTCCTATACTCATGAAGGATGACACCTTCCCTGCAACTTAAGGTCTCAAGAGTTGCCGGAAGGACTTGGAGGTTAAGTGTCAGGCTCAAGGTCCCATAGCCAGCATGTGTCAGAAGCACAATTTGCATTAATTTTTTCCTTATTTCAAGGCTAGCTCCCTATCCATTATGACACAGCCTCTTGCAATTAGCTAGGTATTACAGATGGTATCATTATTTTACACATGAGGAAAGGAATGGTTAGAGGGTTTGAGAGATCTGCCCATGGTTATACAGTGTTAAGACTGAAATTCTAATTCACTTCTTGACTCTAAGGCAGTACTTTATCCCTTATTCCTTACTGCACGTTTGTTTGACAAAGATATCCTTCTTTTCCAAAGCAGCTGGTAGCTCAGGAGATAAAGCACTGGACCGAGAGTCAAGAAGACTCTCAAATCCAACCTCAGATACTGCTACCTGTGTGACCCTGGGCCAGACATTTAACCTCTGATTGTCTGACCAAAGGATCTACTGGGAAAGGAAATGGCAAACTACTTAGTATCTTTACCAAGAAAACCCCAAGGACAATTATGGTCCATGGGGTCACAAAGAGTTGGACACAATTGAACAACAACCCTTCTCTTCCTCTTTTTAAAGTAGTTCTTCACACTGTATTACTACCGGATCTTACATCTGGAAAACTTGTTTGCCACACTAATGGCTAGCAAGGTCCTTCCTTTGATCATTTCCAATTTATCTCCTGGACATCTTGTTTGTACATAATTGTGTGCCCATAGTTGTCTCCCCATTAGACTGTGAACTCCTTGAAAGAAGGGACTGCTTTCTCTTTGCCTTTGAATTACTAACACTTAGTACTAACTTCGTACTAACGCTTAGTACATACTTGACACTTAATAAATGCTTATTGATTGACCCTAATGGAATTCTTCTTTGTCATCTTTGACCTTCTTATCATTTGTACACTTCTTTAAGAATCTACCATCCTTTTTGCTCTTCTTTAAGAATAAACTTTTTCAATTTTTAAAACTTTGGACACTATGCAAAATTGGAAATGTGCTAGCTAGATGAGCAATAATTAGATATTTTTCTGACTTAAATTCTGAGCTAGCTAGAACCAAAGAACCCCGCTAATCCCAGTAATCATGATTTTTGCATTTTAATGGCATACGCAATTTTACATTCCCCTTTTATCTTTTTCATGCTGTTTCTTTGCAATAGTCTGCTGTCCTTGGCACTGTTCTCTGACTTGTTTTGTGAGTTAGTTAGAACTGGATAATGCAGGTTTGTTTGGTTTTTTCCTTTCCCATTGTTTTTCAGGGCTACCAGACCTTGCTATCTTGATTCTTCTTTTCTCCCTCCGCGCACTGCAATTACCATTTCATTTCAGTGGCTACTTTTCTCTTTGGAGTCTGCAAACTGACAGATAGGCATCACTATGCAGCTACAGAAGCTGGAACTGTCTGGATTGGAAATACAGCTTGTAGCGGACGAAATGAATCCAAGATTGTTCTGACCTGGTAGCTAGACCTTTTTTTTGTTTGTTTGTTTTTGTTTTGGTTAGTTTGCTTTTGCATCTTCAAAAGAATCTAGTAGGGTAATTGTTTATATTGAAAAAAGTATATCCTCTTCCCCAGTTTATGGGACATGAAAGTATTATAAATCCTTTTAATAAAATTTTGAATTTGATACATTTAGCACTCTATGGCAATGTAGAATTTGAGCTTCTGTACTCTTCACTGCCCTTTTTCCCTCCCACCTCCTGCTCTAGTTATTTAGTCCCATATTCTGTGTCTGTCAGTACTTAATCTGTTGAGCAGAATGGAGTACTGGAAAGGATACTGGATTTGGAGTTAAAGGAGGTTCTGAGTTCAAATTTAGACTGTTACTCATTATTTTACCTCTATGTCCCTTAGTCTTCTCATTTATAAAATGATAGGGCTCTTCTGCCTCCAGTCTATCAATCAATCAGTCATTCGATAAAGATTTATTGTCTACCATTTCCCAGGCCCTGTGCTCCTGCTGAAGATATAGAGGGACAAAAAACCAAATAGTTCCTGCCCCCAGGAAACATATTCATTCAAGGATAAAAGCATGTACATGTATAAGTAAATACCAAGAACATGCAGTGGGGTAGGGGAATAGCACTAGCAGTTAATTCCAGGGAGCCACATTATGTTAATCATATATTAAATGTTGATATGTTTTGCAATTATTTGGGGTTTTTTTTGCCTTTCTTTGCTGGATTATAAATTCTTAAAGTGTTCCTTTTGTGTATGCCAGGCATTTCTGTATCTTACATTATACAATAGCAGTGTTCTTTAAATAAATTATACTTAAAGATTCATTAAGTGCCTCCTATGTACAATTTACTGTCAGTCAATAAACATTTATTAAGTGCCAGGCAATGTGCTAAGTGCAGAGGCTACAAAGAAATATTAAAGAAAAACAAACAGGCAAAATAGACCCTGCTTTCAAGTAGCTTGCAGTCTAATGGGGGAAAAGAATACATCACAGGAAGTAGGAAAAGGTTGGGAGGAGGAAGGAAAGGTGAGGGAAGGAAGGGCATGATGGAAAAGTCCAAAGGAGTGACGGCAGGTGGGAAATGAAGAGATGACTAGCCTGGGAGACCGCCCTCCTTACATGGAGCTTCTGGGAGGAGCTCTCCATCCTCGGTTCAGAAGGGTTCCTGGTAAATCCACCTCATTTGTATACTGGTCATTTAGTTCATAACCCTCCACTTTATCCATACAGATCCCAGATGAGACTTTGTTAAAAGGTTTGCTAAAATCCAGATGTACCATGCCTGTTCTCTTGATCTATCAGGTCATTATCAAAAAAGGATACTGATGAGATGTGAGTACCAGAGCTGAAGTGGTTTTATAGGATGATGAAGTTCCTGAGAGTATGATGGAGAGGAAATCAAGAACCTGCTGTGGCAGAGCTATGAAAAGTGGTCAGTAAATCAGATCTTCTTTCAAATGCTAAGGAGGTGTGAGAGAGAGGCTGCTTGCTGTGTAAAAGAATTCCTTTCCCATATTTAAGAATCCCCCTCTAAATGCATCTTTAAATTGGGGGTTTTTTTCTGTCAGATTTGGTTAAAATGGAGCTCACCTGAACTGTGCTTTGTGTCCCAGAGTTGAGGAGGCAGAGGAGAGCACTGAGTATAATGAAAGAAGAAACATTTAAATTGCCCTATTTTGTAGACTCTTCTAGGTTTTGTCCAATAAATCACCAAGAATTTATTAAGAACCTTTACTTTGTATTTACTTTGTTTGTGTTTGAGGGTGGGGTTGGGGAGATAATAGGGGAATGTAGGGGGTGGGGAGAAAGTCAATAAATTTGGCTTGGCAGAGTCTGAAGATAGACCTACCATTGTAGGGCATGACAATGATGATACATCAAACCATTTCTGAATGGTCAGATGCGTAGGAGAATGCATCTAACCCTTTGAGGGAACTATGTGAGTAATGATCAGTCACTGACATTTTAACTACATGAATGTTTCTGCTGATGGCAGTTACATTTCTGGGGGAGCTTGGTGTTAGTCTGGCTTTTGGAATGGATTATAAAGTCAAAGGATTTAGAGCTGGAAAGGATGTTACAGACCATCTAGTCCAGGGGTAGGGAACCTGTGGCCTCAAGGCCACTTGTCTTCTTCTTGGTCCTCAAGTGTATCACTTTGACTGATGGAAATGTTACAGAACCAATATTTTTATGAAGCTACATTCTAGTCTATGGGTTAACTTTTTTTTTTTAATCATGGCTCCCTTTGGCAACCTATTCAATCTATGGACCCCCTCTCAGAATAATGTCTTTCAGTGCTAAAATACATAGGATTTCAAGGGAAATAAAGTATGTTGAAATCTAGTCACTAAAATATTTTAACAGTTATCAGAATATTTTACAGATGAAGAAACAGGAGGGAATGATTTACTCTTGAGTTATGGAGCTAATTAAGTGACAGAGCTAGAATTTTATCCAAAGTCTTTCAACTTCAAATTCTGACCTTTTTATACAACACTACAACACTATCCTGATTTCCACCAAGTGATTCAGTTTGAATTGACTTGCCTCAGGAATACAGGAGTTTTCCTGTAGCATAAAAACCAAGAACAACATCCCTAGGGCACACCATTACATATTTTACCCGAATGTTGACTTCAGTCCATTCTTCAGTATTGTATAAGTCTAGTCATTCAATCAGTTTTGAATCCACCTCATTTGTATACTGGTCATTTAGTTCATAACCCTCCACTTTATCCATACAGATCCCAGATGAGACTTTGTTAAAAGGTTTGCTAAAATCCAGATGTACCATGCCTGTTCTCTTGATCTATCAGGTCATTATCAAAAAAGGAAATGAGAGGTTAGTGTGGTACGACATTCTAGGTGAACCCATGCTGGTGCTTGGTACTCACAGCTTCTCTTTCACTGAAGGTTTTTGAGTTGAGGGTTGGTAGGCAGAGGAGGGTTGGATTGGAGAAAGGAGAGGTAGAGGTAGGAAGACCAGATAGGAGGAATGGTATAGATAAGAACTCAGTGAAAGCCTAAACTGAAGAGGTGATGCTCTTAGTGAAATTGATATAGAATCAATAGATACAAGCATTCAGAGTCACAGGTACTGTAAAGACTAGAAGTAAAGCATCAGATCAGAAACATATAGGGTAGCTGTTGAGGGTGGTTGTTGTGGTGTTGGGGCTGTGGATAGGGATGACCAATAACCAGTTTAGACTTCTTGGTTTGATCACTTGTATTAAAAACAGATACAAAATTGTTCAAAGAAACTATGCCATTTATGCCTATTTTCTTGCACTTTAAAGCTCCCATGTTTCTGCTTTTACCAACATTTTTTATGTGTGTTTTGCCTTTCCTGACTAGGAAATCTATAGAGACTTCATTTATAAGAAGAATACGGAGAGGAATTGGGGAAGGGGAGTACCAGTAGATATTTCATACCAGAACAGTGGAATCACTAAATGCATAGAGCTTAAAAATGTTCTTTTATGGCGTCTTTCCATTTCCCACCATTCTTATTTCAGCAAGTCTCTGTTGGTGTATAAAGGTTAATGGTAAAATAAATGAAAACTGCTAATGCATAAATGCTCTCTGGCAGGTGAATAAAACATTGCAAAGTTATAAATTGCTAGGGTAGACTACGCTAAGGTTACCTAGTGAGTAAACATAACAACTATTTATTCCAGCAAGAAGCTGAATCAAGATGCTCTGTTCTAAAATGTGGTGAGGTCTCCCTTTCTCTAGTACTGCCCCTCCTCTTCCACTGCTGAAAGTATCCTATTATAAGATTATGTCTTTCTTGCTGAATAAAAATTGGTGATTATTTTCTAGTGGGTGTTAGGCATTTAAAAATATCATTTTATTGATGTCTTTTGTTTTTATACCACATTAGTTTCTGAAAATATCCTTTCCTATCCTCTACCCATCATGAGCTCAGACATTTTATAATTGTATATGTATATCTATGTATTTGTATATATCCACACATATGTATGTATATCTACCTAGGCATTTATATTATCCTTCTACAACTTTCTTAATTTATTAATCACAAGATTAGTTGCCTAATAATTATTAGAATATTTAATAGCCTCTTCAGTCTCTATTCTCTCCCTTGATCCTCCTTCTCATCTACTCCCCTAACTTCAACTTTTGCTTTTATGTAGATGATTCCCAAATCTTTATTTTAAGGTTAAACTTTTAACTCTTTGCTAAACTGGAGATATACTAGTCTTTTAAATTAAATTAAATTTATTTGCTGTATCTTTTCTCTGTGCTGTAGTAAAACCATTGTATTCCTGAGACCATTTCCCTCTCACACTTTCTTTCTCCTCTTGTGCTCCCAGTTTCTGTTAATGACGTTGCCATTTTTCTGGTCATGCAGGCTTTAACTATGGAATTCCTTCTCCTCTCCCTTCTCCCACCGAGTTCCATTGAGTCATCAGACGTCCTGTTTATTCATCATAGCTCTTGCTCCTCTTTATCTAATGCCTCTTCTCCATTCTCATTGACGCCATCCTACTCCAAGCCTTCCTTGCATTTTCCCTGGAGTATTTCAGGAGGCTCTTAACTAGCTCCCCACTTCTCTTCTCAATCGAGTCTGACATACACTACTGACCAGATCACCTTCCTATGCCCAGGTGTAATCATATTGCTCCTCTTGTTGAACACTCTCAGGGACTTTGTCTTCCCAATAAAATTAAACCAACTTAGTTTAGCTTTCATGGTTGTTGATAGTGCGGCTCTGGCGTTACTTCATTTCTTACCCAAACTAGACAATTTTTCATAATCTAACACATCATGTTTCCTGAATATGAAAGTACCTGGATAGGGGCAGCCAGGCGGCGCAGTGCTTAGTGCTAGGCCTAGAATCAGGAAGTACTGTGTTCAAATCTGCCTGAGACACTTACTGGCAGCGAAACCCTGGGCAAGTCACTTCACTTCTGTTTGTCTCAGTTCCTAGCTGTAAAATAGGGATGATAACAATAGTACCTACCTCCTAAGGTTGTTATAGGAATAAAAAGAGCTCAGTACAGTGCCTGGAACATGGTAGGTACCCTATACGTGCTTATTCCCTCCCTTCTTCCTATTTCATCCTTTGCTTGGACATTCTCCCAAGCTTCTATGCATCTTGCACAGTTGTTTTCGTGGACCTCAGTCAATAAATGTTCCCTGATTTGAATGATTAGTACAACACATATTGAGTATTCCAGAATAGTCGAGGTTTGGAGTTTAAGCTGAATACTCCTTTAGAGTTTTGATGATTCCGTTTTCTTCATTGGGTGTTCGTTCCTTTAGAAACGTATAGGCTCTGTTTGACCACTTGATGTAATAAGACTAAGAGCAAAACTGGGCATTGTACCTCAAGGACAATGTAGTCAACATTATCCTAGATCATAGGTTGGAACCTCAGAATATCTAGTCCACCTCCATCATTTTACAGGGCTCACGGAGGTTAAGTCACTTGATCAAGGTCACATAAAAAGTAAATGACAGTGGCGGCTAGGTGGCACAGTGAATAGAGCACCGGCCTTGGAGTCAGGAGGACCTGAGTTCAAATCCAGCCTCAGACACTTAATACTTACTAGTTGTGTGACCTTAGACAAGTCACTTAACCCCAATTGCCCTGCCTTCCCCCTCCAAAAAGCAAAAAAAAAAAAAAAAAAAGGAAATGACAATGTTGGGATTTGAACTCAAGTCCTCAGACTCCAGAGGCTAGTATTCTTCGTAAAGTGGTATGATGACACTCACCATATATATGTAATCATTTGCACACATGGGATATTGACAAAATGCACACCATGTATAATTTGTTATTTTAATTATCTGTATGCCAAATCCTCTCCCTTCTCCCCCACAACCAGACTACAAGCTTTAGGAAGGAAGGGGTCGTTTCTTATTTGGAATTTCTCTCTCTTCTATTAACTCACAGTGTTGTTTTTTAAAGTGCTTAATAAATTGGATGAATGGAACAAACTAAAATTATTGCTATTCTGCTCTAATGAATAGTAGAGAGGTGAGTTAGAAGACCGAACATTATCCTGGCTGTGAATCTGGAGGCTTCAGTCTTTTCCCTGACTATGCCAGCACACCACAGATACCACTGCTCTCCCTTCTCCCACTTCTATTCTCTTTCCTGCCCACACATAGAGAACCTAGCAATTAAATGATGAATATGGTGACATCTTCTTTCCTATGCCTAGACTTTTGTATAGTCTTCCTCCTTTCATTCTGCCTCTAAAGATCTAAAACTTCCTTTAAAGCTCATCTAAATGAAAACTTCTTAAGTTAGATCTTTTCATTATTCCTTTCCCCAACCTTCCAACAGTAGTTAGTAACAGCAATAATAACAATAATTGTTATTGTTCAGTCGTATCTGACTCTTCAGTGACCTCTTTTGGGAGTTTTCTTGGCCAAGACACTAGATCAGCGGTTCTCAACTTTCCTAGTGCCGTGACCCTTTAATACAGTTCCTCATGTTGTGGTGACCCCCCAACCATAAAGTTATTTTCTTTGCTACTTCATAACTGTAATTTTGCTACTGTTATGAATCTATCTGATATGCAGCATGTATTTTCATTGTTACAAATTGACCATAACCCACAGGTTGAGAACCGCTGCACTAGAGAATTGTTTGCCATTTCCTTCTCTAGCTCATCTAACGTATAAGGAAACTGAGGCAAACAGGATTAAGTGACTTGCCCAGGGACACGCTGCTAGTAAATGTCTGAGACTGGATTTGAACTTGGAAGAGGAGTCTTCCCAACTCCACAGTGCCACCTAGCTCTGTGTTTATGTAGTTATTTATCTTTGCTTTGTCATCAAGGTAGCCTGAAATAGTAGATAGAGCAGTGAACTTGGAGTTAGAACAGGACTTCAGATACTTATTAGCTTTGTGACCCCAGGACAAATTACTTAACCTCTATCAGTCAAAAGTTTCCCCATCTGTAAAATGGGTGCAATAGTAGCATCTTCCTCTCAGAGTTGTGAGGAACACATAAGATAATTGTATATAAATCACTTTAAAAAAAAACATCAAAAAACCTTCAAGCACTATACAGTGTCCCAAAAGTCTTAAAGCAGCTTAATTTAATTTTAATTTAAGTTATTAAAGCTTAATAAGTACAGTTTTAGCTTAAAATTACACTAAGACTTTTGGGACACCCTATTCAAATGTTGGTCACTATTATTTACTTTGGCAATGAGGTAGTGTAGTGCAGTGAGTAGAGTTGTCCTTGGATACAGGATTTTTAACTACCTCTAACAAAATAGTCCTCAGTGTGATCTTACCCTTTCAGGGGGCTCATGAGATTAAAACTATTTTTGTAGTAACAGTAAAACATGATTTGTCCCCTTTCCAGCTATATATCAGGTCTCGTTCCTGTCCCTTACTCTGTCTGTAACATGGCATTTGTTTATATTGTCTGTACATATTGTTTCCTTAGTAGAATGTATGCTTCTCATGGGTAGGGTCTGTTTCGTTTTGGTGTTGTAACCCCAGAGCCTTGAACAAAGTAGTTCCTTAATCAGTCTACTTTGATCATCGGATGTTTGGTGTCAGTGAGGTTGAGCTACTGATGCAAGTTGAAAATTCCTCTCCCATTTTTGAGATATTTGGTTCCAGGGAAGGGGAACCTGCAGCCTCCAGGCTACCTGTGGCCCTCTAGTTCCTGAAGTTCAGCCCTTTGACAGAATCCGAACTTCACAGAACAAGTCCTTTTCATTTAGGGTTCTCTATCCTGGTTAGGTAATGGGAAAGTAGAGGTAGAGGTAGGATTAGATCAAGAC
>JAQQSW010023531.1:0-10256 GCA_028646575.1 Pseudocheirus occidentalis
GACTAGAATGAGAGGAGACAGGGAGAGACAACATGGGATTAATCATCCCATAGAGAAGAGGCAAGGGATAACTATTATCATTTGACTTTCAATTACTCTCATTGAATCTGGCTTAGGGAAGAAATGGCATAAACTCTAAACTGGGCATCATGCCACACAGGAGAATAGGGGGCATGGGGAAGTAAACAAGGACAGGGTAGAGAACAGAACAAGGGGGGAGGAAAAAAATTTAAAAAAAAATAATTTTTCAAAGAGTTCTGTTTTTGGCAGGTTGAAGCTTGTATTTGTGTATATATAGTTTGTTACTGTGTATATTTATATAGTGTATGTATATATCTATATCTACATAATATATCTATCTTTACATCTATCTATCCATCTATTTATCTATCTATAAAGAGAGGAGAGAGAGAGAGAGAGAGAGAGAGAGAGAGAGAGAGAGAGAGAGAGAGACAGAGAGAGACAGAGACAGAGACAGAGACAGAGAAAGAGAGACAGAGAGTTACTGCAGTCCTGTATGTACATATTTGGAAACAAGGTTCTAGAGACCAATAAAGTAGTCGGAATTTACAAAAAAAAGTTAGGAATCATTTGCAAAGAGGGGATAATTAGTAAAAATTACATGGGAAAGGAAAGGTAGACAGAGAATTGGAGGCAACAGAATTTGTTCATCTGGAATCTCCCTCATTAGATTACGAACAATTTGAGGGAAGAACCTTTAGTTATTATTGATTTTGTTTTGTTTTACCTTTCTTTGTGTATTAGGTTATACAAAGTTTCTGAAACATACTAGAAAGTTAACAAATCTTTGTTAGTTTGACATTTTGAAGAAAAAGATAGAGCCTAATGGATCAGTCCTTTTGGGCCCTAATTTCCTGAGGATTTCCTTTTGCACATTGTCCCACCAACTCCAAGATCCCTTAAGTTAAATCCTTTGATAGGGCAAAGTAAATCATTAGGTACTTCCTTTGTAACAGACTAAATTAAAAAAAACTAAACAGGTCTTTGTGTGGCCACTCTTAGCGGGCATTAAATTGACACCTCAAGCAACAGGCAAAAACGTAAGAATCTGTCTATAAACAGGTAGTATAGGACATTTAGAGAACTCAGATGATTATGAATTTGCTAACACCACTCCTTCAAAGAAATCTAGAAAATTCAGATTCAGGTTAATTCCTCTTCTTAAGAGCTACCAACACTCGAGTATACTAAGTGTCTTTTATCAAAGCCAAATCCAGTAGGGGTCTATGGAGTAAGAAAGAGCTGGAATTATCTTTAAAATGCCATGCAAAGGAAAACCAGTTGCCTGGTCACAGGAGATGGAGGGAAAGAGTTAGATCTACACTATCAACAAACAAGTTTCTTTTTTTTCTTTCTTGCTTTTTGGAGGGGGAAGGCAGGACAATTTTGGTTAAAGTGACTTGCCCAAGATCACATAGCTAGGAAGCGTTAATTGTCTGAGGTTGAATTTGAACTGAGGTCCTCCTGACTCCAGGGATGTTGATATATTCTCTATACCACCCAGGTACCCAAACAAGGAAAATTCTTAAGAACTATTCATCATCCTGGCCAAATATCATATGATAACCTCTGGTATGTTATGTTAGGTAGTACTTTATCATGCCAGAGTATATTGTATTAAAATATGCTATATTATATTGCATTCTATTTGTATTTGTAACCAAACTGTTATATTAACCTAAAAATTATCATAAGCCATGCCCAAGCCTGATGCCTTGATATATTTGTGTAAATTAGTGGTTCTTGTTATTTTAAGAGTCAACCTAGCTAAAGGAAGTGTCATGCGGAAATAGAGAATACCATGGTCCTTAAATCACATGTCATGCCTGGTCTCCAATAGCTCAATTCCTTTAAGCCCTACCATTCCTTATCTGTGTGGCCTCACATTACTTCATAATTCATGATCTTCAGGTTCTACTAAGAAAAATGATACAATCAAATCCTACTTGAATTTGTGAGGGATATTTTGCAGTGAAGTTTCCTCATTCTGAAAAATCAAATCTGGAGTGACTTCAGCATCCACTAGACCTAAGTTTAGAGGTCATATACCTTACAGGAATCTGAGACTTATAGCAATGGAGACCCTCCCCAGTGCCACCTCAGCACAAGATATGCCAACTAAGGATAAAACTGCTTTCTTGGCCTTGCATCGGACATCCACATGTTTCCAAGTCCTTTGTTTCAGAGATAGATTCTCACGCTTAGGTTGTAGGCCAGCCTCCCTACCTATAAGAGTGAAAGCCATTGTATCAACAATGCAGTAGTCACAATGACTACAGTAACTATAAGTATGCTGATATGGTAATTAATCACAAAATGTAACAGGATCTCTACATGGGAAATAAAGCTAGAGCATTTATTCAAATACCAGAAAACTGAGTCCCAAAACCAGAAAGTCAAAGCCAACACAGTAGTTATGGAGTTGGCACATGCAGTTAATGTGGTAAACACCCACATTCTCAAGGTTTCAAAACAGCACCTCAGGCAAAGATCCTCTCTTCACTCACCTGCTCAGTGTCTAGTCAGCTTATTCCAGTAGCTCCAGCTCTGCCACCCCCCTTCCCAGTTCCTGTCCCTAGCAGTCTTCAGCAGGAGTCCTTAGCAGAGATTCTGATAGGCTCAATGAGAAAGGAGTTCCCCCCACGACCACAGCCGCTGCTGCTACCACTGCTGCCTCCTGTCACTACCATGTGGATACTAGCTTGGCTCTAGCTTTCTCTTGCTGCACCCCTTCCTGCTACATCAGCAAGTTTACGGGGCATGGAAGATCTTCAAATACCAGTATTATTACAGTCATTTGGGGGTTGGGTTTCTGCATTAGAAGGTTTATAATCTTGGGCTTACTTCTACTTGCTCTCTCCCTGATAGATGCCATTTGAGCGAGAAGGGCAGAGTCCTTTCTCATGACAAATAAATAAGACCTTTTCTGACCTCAGATTCAAACTCTGAACTCTTTCATTTCACACAAATTCTGTATCCTAACATAAGATTCAATAGTTCAAGTAATGTTTAGGAGACCTTTATAAATACTTATTGAATTGTCAGTGAAGGAATGTGAGAAAAGGGCTTTGTAAATATGTAGGGTATATCCTTCCACCACCCTAACAGGTCTTTTAAAGATGAATTTTCAGTGTTGTTACCCGTGTTTGAAACAGTAGAAAACTAAGCTCAGTGCAAAGAGACTTATACAAAGTAACACAGAAGGTGATATGCCAAGTTTATAGAAAAGGAGGATTTGAAATGAGGTCTCTGACTGAAATCTAAAGAATTGTCTCCTCTGAAAAACTAACGTTAAGGTTGATGGTAGCTAGGTTGAGTAGCTAGGTGGTACAGTGGAGAAAGCACTGCCTCTGGGGTCAGGAAGGCCTCAGTTTAAATCCAACCTTAGATACTATGTGAAATTGGACAAGTCAGCCTCTATCTTCCATTTTCCTCCTCTGTAAAGTGGGGATAAAAAAGCACTTCCCTCCCAGGGTTGTTGTGTAGACAAATTGGTACTATATTCATAAACCATTTCACAAACCTTAAACATTATAAAAATGCTAGGGATTATTAATATCATTATCATTATTAATGGAATCAATAGAACCCTTAACCAAGTTGAGGAGTGATGTGACAAATAGGTCTACTAGATAATCTAATCTTTGGAGGCAATCTGCTCCAGGTAAAAGGGCCCTGACCAGAAAGACAGTAGATTGGCATGCTAATCTCAGATTTACCTGGGCTTAGATCATTGTGTGACCATGGACAAACCATTTTCCTTTTCTGTCTCTGTGTTTCCTCATCTAAAAAATAAAGGAGGTAGATAAAATGATCCCTGAAGTCCATTCTGGTTCTAAATTTGTGATTATATGATTATCTATTCTCTAAAGGTTATTTTCAGATAAATGCATTCAATTTTCAGAATTAAATGCATTCAATATCTTTCTAGTTTAAATTTCTCAAAATCCCCATGTTCCAAAAAAGCTTATATAAGACACAATTTAACAAAATTAAGTCAGTAACATTAAAGCTTATATCTTTAGCCCAAACAAATCATTCAGAGTATTGTTTGTACTTTCCTTATGATTTGGAAGTTAGAAATAGGTGTGTGGAGGAAGATTTATTTTCCTCAGCAAAGATTTAACAAAGTTCTGAAAGAAGACATTGAAACATCTGCTTATGACTCCATTTTTATGTTGTTTTACATTCAACCTTTTGAGTTTTTTCTGTGAGACAGATTTATAGGAGGGAGAGGAAAAGAAAGAGAGAGAGAGAGAGAGAGAGAGAGAGAGAGAGAGAGAGAGAGAGTGTGAGAGAGAGAGAAGGGAGGGCTAGAGTGAGTGAAGGAAAGAAGGAAGGAAGGAAGGAAGGAAGGAAGGAAGCAAGGAAGGAAGGAAGGAAGGAAGGAAGGAAGGAAGGAAAATAGCAAAGGAGGAAGAGAGCAAAGGAGGAAGAGAGACAGAAAGAAAGCAAGTGAAAGATATACATGATTTATGAGAATACAAATCAGACTCATTTACCTAGTGTTGGGACTGTTCTCATGATAGATTATATCTCCAAATAAATATACATGATACTGTCTTCCCATGCTTTTCTTCAGCACTATCACTGTAATTGTGCCAAGACAATATATGCTATGCAATTACTATAGGCAATTTAATACTACATATATAACAAGCTTTTGGGAAGCCTGATTTAGATTCACTCAAACTTCCTCCACCCCCCATAATTGGTAAGATACATGGTTCCTGAAAAATGGCGGCCATTAGGAGCCTGTGGAAAGCATTGAGGAGGGACAGTGTATCCTCACGCAATAAAGAAGGTTATTAGATTTCCTGAAATAAGTAATCCCTAAAGAATGACCTTATATTGCTAACTACATGAGTCACCCTGAAGTTCCACTTTGTATTTAGAGTGAGAATCCCTGGGATTAGAGGATTTGCATTTAAATGGTCTTTCTTTTCCTCCTCCTTACAGGTTTCTGCTTAGCATAATAACTCCATTTCTCTCTGCAACAAGTAGTCAGAAAGGATAGCATAAAGAGCTTCATTGTGATGGTAGAACAGGAGTTTGCCAAAAGACCTCTAAGCTCTTCTTACAAAGGGCTCTGGGGACAGGTTAATGTTCTTTTTCTTGGGGGAAATACCCTCCCTCTCCCCTCTGCTTTATCTATTAAGGCTAATCAAGTATTTCCCTGAAGATTTTTTTTTCTTTTTATCTTCATTTTTTTCCAGAGACCTCAAGATATTTTCTTACTAAATAAAAACAAATAAACAAACAAAAAAAGGATTGCAAACTTTCACCAAACTTTATAGTAGGAACATTTACTGTCCAATAAACTTGCATGTTGATTTAATTCTCCCAACTCTGTTTTGCTTGTGCTTCTTAAATTACAGTTTACGGAACAAATAGATCATTCAAGCGTCATGGGCCCAGGACTGTAGACTATTATAACTGGTACCTTAAAACAAAAATTCTAGAAAAAGATACTTAGAAAACAGATTACTGCAAAAAGCCTCCACTTAGAACATAACATCTCAGAATATAGATCTTAGACTACTAAAGGCAGGAATTTATCACAGAATGGATAACCCCAAAAGATCCAAGAGGACAATCTCTGATATAACTTCTATCTATATATTATAAACTCTTTCTATAATGTAAAATAAGAGGAAAGCAAGAAGTTCCCATCCCTTGAGGACTGGCTAAATAAAGTATGTTACATAAACAAAATGCAATATTATTTGCTCTAAGAAATGAAGAAAAGATATCAGAGAAAATCAGTATGTTAGGATGAGTCAAGTAACTTGTAAGGTTAGGACATAAGAGCAAAGTTCCATGGCTCAAGTTCAAGAGAAAGCCCACTACATTCAAAGAGTTAGAAATTTATTACCACATGAAGCAGAACATCAGTGAAAGTACAGAAAGGAAAGTGAATTAACAGAAGGGAGGAGGTGGGAGCAGGTACATAATAAAATGGCAAGTCTTAACAGAGTGACCACAGAGTCTGAATGAAAAGTTTAAGTACTTTATTTGGCAGTTGGGGCTATCCCATGCCAATCTGAAGGGAGCAGCCCTTAGCTCAAGGGTGCAGAACCTTTTATACAGTACAGCTTCACTGTTAGGTTTATATCTTTAGCTAACATAACTTGTTACTAAGCAGGTGAAAACAGAAGCTTTTACTAAGGTGGGGTGGCAGTGGTTGTGATTACATTGGTAGGCAGGGGGACGTAGGGTAAGCAGAGGGGTATGGGCAGTGAAGACAGAGCAAGATGAAGAAAAATGAAGAAAAAGACAAATTACCTTAGGCCAGTTTCTTGACTCTCATCTTAAGTTCATAAAGTTTTATTTAGATGGTTTCTTGACTGGTTTCTGGCCATTACTGTAACAAACAGAACCTTAGTCAATCTGAGTCACTCAAGTGAGAGGAGAGAATGAGGTACAAGATCTCAGGATACATGTATTGCAAAACTGTACTGCTTTGTCTATATAAGTGTTGAAAAGAGCAATTCTTATACAGTGAGGAAACCCAGGGGTCTTATTTGAGACAATTTGGGATTGGCTCATTTGCGTATTAACCTTAACTGAGTTACCTCATCCCTTGGGTAAATTACATGGATGGCTAGGAGAGGATAACTTAAGGCCTATTTGTTTATTGTAGACATTAGGACCACATAGCCTAAGAAATTCTGACACAGCACACACATATAAAACCTCAGGAAAATTTAGAGGAATCAGCATAGAGTAAAGGGAATAGAACTAGAACAATTTATACTATAACATCAAGTGTAAAAATAATGATAATTGTAAAAATAATAAGGTCTTAAGAACTCTGATCAGTACAATTATCAATTGTGATTGCAGAGAACCTATGATGAAGTATTGTTATCCACCTCATGAGAGAGGGCTGACATGCCAAGATGGAGAAAAGGACACATTTTGGGGACATTATTAATATAGGAAGCTGGTGGTCTTTATTGTATGTATTGTCCACTAACAGCTTTGATTTTCTTTGTCTTCTTTTCTAGGGAGGAATTGTGAGTGGGAGGGGAAAAAATGGCAAACACTTGAAAAAATAAAGACAGGATGAGAAAACAGTACTAGAGAGGAATTTATGATTATTTTGTCAAACCTCTTCCTTTTATTAGAGATTAGGAAATAGAGCTCAGATAGGGAAAGGAATGTGTCAAGTCATATGGTTACAGAAAGATAAAAAGTTGTAATGGAGGTCCTTTGGTTTGTAATCCTGAGCCCTTTTGATGTGGTTACCCATTAAGAGTGTTAGGGCTGCTCTGGTGACCCCAAAATACCAACACGCTTGGTTCTGCTGAGTGAATGAATTCAACTCAAGTCTTCTCAGCCAGAGAAAAAACAAAGTTTATTGGAAGTTTGCCATATGGGCTAGACTCTTAAGGGAGCCTCAATATCTGTGAAGCTTGCATTGGGCCAGCTTGCCAGAGTGAGTCTGTGCTAGGTCATTCTATGGCACCCTCACACCACATGGAGGGAAGATGGGGTCATATGTACCAAAAGGTTGTGAGAGGAATCTAAGGGTGATCTAAAGGAGGAGTTTGGGGAGGGTCTTCAGGAGTCAGATGAGGTCAGACTCCAGTAATGAGTGATTAAGGGTGGGAAGTTACTGGAGACTACCTGGAGCTGACAGACAATGGTGGTCTAGGCAAGTTCAAGCATGGGACAGAGAGATCGAGGGTAGGAGGGTAGGAAATTGCTGGACAAAGGAGTGTGCTGTAAACTTGGGCAGAGCCACAACTTAAGGCCTATGGCCTCAGGTATATGCCTTCCCTAGGAAGATTCCAGGAGAGCTCAAGGGGGAAGCTGGGAAGTTGCTGGGTCTACCTGGAGACCATAGACAATGGTGGGCCAGGCCAGTTCAAGGGTGGGAACAAGAACATTAAGGTGGGAAACTAATGGAACAAAGAAAGGCTAAAGACTTAGGCAGAGCCACAACTTAAGGCCCATGACCTCAGGCAAATATCTTCCCTGGGAGGATTTACTTTTCCAGAGCCTGTACCTCAAAGATTCAAGGAGCTCAAGGGGGATTCCAGAACCTACCCCTCATCATCTTTGCGTCATCATAGAGAATAAAAGTTTTTCCTAGATTGGGTAAAGCTGTAGTGGTGGTAAATTTAGTTTTCAAAGTCTCAAAAGCCTTCACCTGTTCTGGGCCCCACTCTCAAACAGCAAGATATTGCCTTATGTAGCAATTAATGATTGCAGTCCCTCCCAGGACTTGAGTTTAATTGGATATAGACAATGGTGGGAGTGATGTGGTCACCCATAAAGACAGTTAGGGTTGCTCTGGACCCCAAAATACTAACATGCCTAGTCCTGCCAAAAGAATTTGACTCAAGTCTTCTCTCAGCCAAAGAAAAGCAAAGTTTATTGAAAGTACATTAAATGTTCGCCATATCAGGTAGTTTCATAAGGAGCCTAGGTATCTGTGATAATGGCATTGTGCAAGCAGGCCAGAGCAAGTCTGACACAAAGTAAGTCTATGCTAAATCATTCTATGGTGCTCTCACACTCCATGGAGGGAAGATGGTATCTTATGTTACAGAAAGTTTGTGGGAGGAATCTAGGAGTGACCTAGAGGAAGAATTTGGGGAGGGTCTTCAGGAGGAGTCAGATGAGTTCAGACTCCAGTAATGAATGATTAAGGAAGGGGGGAAATTGCTGGAGGCTACCTGGAGACCACAGACAATGGTGGGCCAATTCAGTTCAAAGGTGGGAACATGAGGATCAAGGGTGTGAAACTGTTGGAACAAAGTAGGGCTAAAGACTCGGGCAGAACCACAACCTAAGGCCTAAGACCTCAGGCAAATATCTTTTCTGGGACAATTCAAGGACAGCTCAAGGGTCTCCCAGAGTCTGTGACTCAAAGTTTTAAGGAGAGATCAAGAGGCCTCCCAGAGCCTGAACCTCATCAGGGGGCACTTTAAGACCTAGGTGTCAAAAGCAGATGCTGGCATAGCAGAAATAGCTACACTAACCTTCTTTATGGGTAATCTCTAAAATGATCAAACAGGACTGAAAACCTGAGAGGTCAGGCTGAGTACTAGACAGCCTCCTAACTGTCTTTATTACTGGGAACTAAGAGGTTAATCACCCCACCCAAAAAAAAATCCACCAAAAAACCACACCTCCAAGGTAGTTGGAGAACAAGAAGGCAATAGGGAATGAGAGAGGTTTAGGTACCTTCCAGTCCTGGCTGTAGAAAAGCTTGAGATTAGTAATGTTTCTATTATCAGGGAACCATATACATGAAGTGGTTAGGGTCAGGGGTGCTTGAAACCCCAAAATAGTAATATGCTATGTCCTGCCAAAAGAATTTGACTCAGGTCTTCTCTCAGCCAAAAGCCAAAGTTTACTGAAAGTCCATTAAACGTTCACCATATTAGGTAGTCTCTTAAGGAGCTTAGGTATCTGTGTTGTGCAGAGAATAAGCTGTGACCTGGAGTAATAGTAATCAGTTTATCAGATATTTACCACTTAGTAACTTAGGGCTAAGTAGCACCTAGTAACTTAGGGCTAAGTATAGAAAGTATGACCTCTGTCCATTGCTGAGAAGGTATGAACTCCCCTGTTGATTTGGAAGAATGTTATTGGCTGAGACAGGAGGCCAGTGCTGTATATAAGGGAAAATTTTAGAGAGAGAGAGAGAATTGGAATTGGCTCCTCAGTGAAGGATGATTCATGGAAACTGAGGTCACCTGAGAAAGAGAGGGAGAGAGAGAGTTCCTCTCCCAGTATCTAGAAGCTGACTGAAACATGAACAAGATGGGACTTTGTTTGTGGGCCTGGATGATCCTTGAGTTCCAGGCAAGAGAAGTGGTGAAAGGTTTGAGGTGTGCTGAACCCTGTGAACTTCAGTGTGTGCCGAAGATTGCCCTGAGGACTAGAAAAGGACCTGGGATCTATTTATCTCTGAGGACTGGATGAGAGTCTGGCAGCTTGCAGCTCTTGAATCCAGGTGATTGTTTGGCAGATTCAGGAGAGAGTTGGGACCAGGGAAGAGGATCCAGGGAATCAGAGAGACTACCCAAAATGAAGAAAAGGCCTCCCCTTGGACTAAACTGATGTTTGTTGGAAGTGAAGGAGTGGAAGTGGAAAGTTTGTGTGATTTTCTAAGGACTTTATCAGAGACTAAAGTTAATGGTTGCCCCATGAGTGGAAGATCAGTATATTGTGAATTGTTGATTGAATCTTTAAGTGTTAAGCTGGTTTCCCCCTTA
>JAQQSW010023532.1:0-10256 GCA_028646575.1 Pseudocheirus occidentalis
AAAAAAAGAAGTGAGGCAAAGGATGGCCCCTTTAATTAAACAAACAAAAAAAAACTAGGAGGGAAAGATCCTAAGGGTTGGTGGTCAAAAGATAAACAGTTACTATTGACATTCAACCATATGGATTTCATCCAATCCTATGTACCATTCAAAAGTAACACACAAGTACACATATTGTACACTTTCTGTTCCAAGTGCTTTCACTGGCTATCCCCCATGTATGGAAATTCTCATTCTTCTTCTTCACCTCCTCACTTCCCTGGCTTTCTTCAAATCTCAGCTAAAGTCCCACCTTCTGCAAGAAGCCTTTTACAGTTGACCTCTCCCTGAAATTACCTTGTTTGCACATAATTATTTACATGTTGTCTCCCCCATTCAACTGTGAGCACCTTGAGAACAAAACCTGTCCCTGGTTCATAATGCATATGGACCAAAGTATTCGGTATTAAGTCAAATACTAGTTGACTTAATACTGACTGACTGATGACACTAGATAGAGATGGATAGATAGATAGATAGATAGATAGATAGATAGATAGATAGATAGACAGACAGATAGACAGATAGATAGACAGATAGATATAGATAGACAGACAGATAGATGATAGATAGATGATAGATAGATAGATGATAGATAGACAGATGATAGACAGACAGACAGACAGATAGATGATAGATAGACAGACAGATGATAGACAGATAGATAGACAGATAGATGATAGATGATAGATAGATAGATAGATAGACAGACAGATACATAGATAAATAGATAGACAGGTAGATAAATAGACATGTAGTCTATGTGTACATATATATGTATATATATATTTATATATACACACAAATATATAGCTATGTGTATAAAGCTGCATAGAGTATGGCTACATTAGGGTATGAGTCATTAAATCCCACAACCTCAAAAGAATCAAAATTACAAACACGTCTAAAGGGCAATAGGAAGCCCATGGTGAATGTAAGAAGGTTCTACCATTTTCCATTGATAGGAAGTGGTTTAAAAAAATGTCACCCAAGAAATGTGAGCTGAAAAAAAGCAAGTGAGCCAGTGATTTAAAAAGAATGACAGATGAGCAGCTCCATGAAATAGTTCAAAAAGAATTATATTGAATTTATATTGAATTTCAAAAGAATTATATCAAAATGTTTTACATGACTGCACATGTATAATCTATATCAGATTACTTACCATCTAGGGGCAGGTGTAGATAGAATTTGGAACTCAAAACTTTTTTTAAAAAGAGTGCTAAAATTGTTTTGCATATAATTGGGGGAAATAAAATATTATTTAAAAAAAAAACAAAGAAGGCAGTGCTGGTAAATCCTCAGTGGAGGATTTGTGAAAAAACATGGGCAAGGATTCCATGTTGAGAGTGCTGGGATAGTTGTGATCTACACTAAGAGGAGTACTGGCCTACCTCGTTGTATTGCACTTTGCTTCTTTGCTTTTTACAGATGTTGTGGTGTTTTGTTTTGCTTGGGTTTTGTTTTTGTTTTTACAAATTGAAGGTCTGTGGCTATACTGTATGGAGTAAGTCTATCAAGGCCATTTTTCTAACAGCACACGCTCATATCATGTCTCTGTGTCCCATTTAGGTCATTCTTACGATATTGCAAGCTTTTTCATTATTATTGTAATATCTGCAATGGTGATCTGTGATCTTTGAGGTTATTTTTGTAATTGTTTTGGAGTGCCACAAACTTCATCCATATAAGATGGCAAATTTAATCAGTAAGTGTTGTATGCATGTGTTCTGATTTTTCCACAACCCTGGTCATTTGCCCAACTCTCTTCCTCTCCTCAGGACTCCCTATTCTCTGAGACACAACAACACTGAAATTAGCCCAGTTAATAAACTTACAATGGCCTCTAAGTGTCCAAGTGAAAGAAAAAGTCAAACCACGCAGCAAATTTTCATTATCTTATTTTAAGAAACTGCCACAGCCACCCCAACCTTCAGTTACCACCGCCCTGATCAATCCATAGCTATCAACATTGAGGCAAGACCCCCCATGCTGCAAAAAAATAATGGCTCACTGAAGGCTCAGAAGATGGTTAGCAATTTTTAACAAGAAGGTATTTTTAATTAAGGTATTCTCATTTTTTTGTAGACATAATACTATGGCATACTTAATATAGTGTAAAAATAGCTTTTATACACACTGGGAAACCAAAAGATTCATTTGACTCACTCAGTTGTGATCTTTATTGCATTGGTCTAGAATCTCTGAGGTATACCTGTACCCACACTAGTAAGAGTATAAAGCACCAAGGTACAGAGGGATACATATGTTATACAGTAGAAATATACATATGTCACCTTGGTCCAAATATAGGCTATATCCTTAAAATAAAATCTCTTTGAAATGAAAAATTATACATTCATAAAATTTTAAAACCCCAATTATAAGACACACTCAGGTTTTAGAGAAGCTAGATTTAGAGGAACAGAGCTATTGGGCCAATATATGCATGTATGTATGCATCAATATAATATATATTTACAGAAATACATGCAAATATTATGAAATGGGAGGGGGTCTTCCCCTACATGGAAGAGACTGCAGGGCCTGCTTTTGGAATGGCATGATGAGGTATAATGGAAGAACTTTGGAGAGATCAGAAGCATGCATAGGCATTCTCTAACTGATCTGACTTTACTAAGCACATGATGGAGAGAAGTCTCTTTGATTAGCTATAGACCCAGAGCTAGCTACCTTCAGGATAGCACTAATCCATCCAGGGTCAGTCTCTCAGTGCAGACTCTTTCCAGTCTTGCTGATGTTGGAGAAAAACAAACTGGCAGCGGTCTCCTGGTGGCCCAAAGGCCTCAGGCTCTTTCTCAGCTGGAGCCAAGATAAAGCCAGAAGCAGGAAGCTCTTCTGTTGTTTCTGTCCCAGCTATGTCCAATATTTCCTGCTTCTAAATAAAGGAGACTAAGACAACATTTCCTTTATTTATTTTCTGACCTAAGGAGCCTGGTTTTGCAGACAAATGGTTCAGCATTGAGGCTCTGAGGAACAGTCTTCAGGACCCAACCTGAGACTCAGATTCACCCAGTCACTATGCTACATTTGGACACGAACTTGGTGGGGCCAATGTTATGCACACACTGAGTTCAGTTTGAGCTTACTCTTCTCAGAGACAGTGTCAGGCACAGGCAAGATAAGTTCATACTTCTATTCTTGTTCTATCTTTGAAGTAATTACCCCTTCAAAGAAGAAATAAATTAAATAGGCCATTCATCACTGACAGTTAACAGTGTTGGTACCACATTGAAATGAGGACATAAGTCAATAGAGAAAGATACCTCCAAACCCTCAAGGGTACCCCTAGAATACTAAAGAAAAGATAGAACCTTCTTTATTTTGAAAGAATGAGTCCGGAGCCTTCACATTCACACGTGTAGATATGTGTCTATATAGCTATAGATAATACAGATAGTTGTGTACTATATATATAATTACATATACACAAAATAGATATGGTAACCTATATAATGAATACCTATACACATATGTACATGGATATGTATATAGTCGTACCCACAAATCCATGTATGCATATGTCTCACTACATTAGGTTATTTTATCTAGCAGTACTGAAGTTTAGTAATAATCCTCTCTACCTTCATCTATGATTTTTCCTTTAAAAAAGTGCTTAAAGTTAAGGTTCATAATTTTAACATCAATATGCATTGTTATAACCCCCACTTCCATGTTATAAGAAGTGGAGTTATAAGGGGTTATAAGAAGCCTTTGACTGGGGAGGGAGGAATTACTAAATTAATATGATACATATGTTTGTTTCATGCTAAAGATGACACTTTGCTAATATCTGTAAAAAGGAGACAATTAGGAACAAATTAATTAGTGCCAGTTTAAAGCTCTGTTATCAGCCATACTCATTTGTTTCACTGGATTGAGACTCCCTCAGTTTACTAAAGTTACAACTGCTTGACAGTAATAGAGAATGTACTTGAATTTTCTAAGTGTGTGCAAATTAAGCAATATTATAATTGACCACAATTCCCAGCTTTACTCTGTCTTTTCCCTGAATGATGGTACTCAAAAAGGCTTACAGTCTTCCTTAAACTAATAAATAATTTTGCATTAGACTTATGAAAAGAAACAGAAGATCTAAGGATGAAATGAATGAATTTGCTGATGACTGTTCCTTACTTGTGGTCTTATTGAACTATTCCCCACTTGTTACTCCAGGCTGGCTTTTTATCTGAACCACATACTCCCTCCCACATACTACAATAACAACTTTTATATACTGCTTTAAGGTTTGCAAAGCACTTTGCAAAAACCATCCAATTCCTTACAACAACCTTGGAAGGTAGGTGCTATTATTTTTCCTGTTTTGTGGATGAGAAAACTGAGGCAGACAGAGGTTAAGTGACTTATCCACGGACACAAATTTAGTAAGTGTCTGAGGCATGATTCTAACCCAGGTCTTCCTGTCTCTAAGACCAGTACTCTATCCAGTGAGCCATCTTGCTGCTTCCTTACACAAAAGGTATGGTATGACCACATCCAGAGAGAGGCTCAGTGGATAAAGCACTGAGCCTGGAGTCTGAAGGACCGAAGTTCAAATCTGGCCTCAAACATTTACTAAATTTGTGGCCATGGGCAAGTCACTTAACTTCTGTTTGCCTTGATCCACTGGAGAAGGAAATGGCAAACCACTCCAGTATCTTTGCCAAGAAAACTCCATGGACAGCATTGATAAACCATGGACCACAGGAGCATGAAGAGTCAGACATGTCTGAACAACAGCAACATGTCCCCACCATCTCTCTATGTGTGTGTATGCAGGTAAAACACTGAACACTAGATTTTGTTACCAATACCGCTACCAGTTTCCTGTGTGAATTTAATCAAGTTCCACTCTGTTCTGTAGCTTCCCGTAGAATTAAAATATCAGAGACTGTGAGAGCTAGAAGGGTATTTGGAGACTATTTGTGCTAATCTCATCACTTTACAGACCAGGAAACTGAGGTTCAGAGAAATTGGAACCTGCCTAAGATCATAACAGCCCATAAATGGCTGAACCGGGATTTTGAGTCCTATCTCCAAACTACCAATGCAGTAGCCTTGCCATAAAAAGAAATGATTGACTATTTTTTGAGTATCTTCTATAGACCCAGCAGAGAGCTAGAAGGAAATATCAGATGTAGTCTCCACACTCAAGCAGCTGCCTCTGGAAGTATTGGGATCTACAGCACCAGTACTCTTCAGACAGAGGTTGGATGATCAATTGTCAGCACGGTTCACCAACTAGTGCATCAACAAACTTTTGCTAAGCATCTATCCTGTATTCTCAAGGTCACCCTGATTTCAGAATTGATTTGTGACATGGGAGATATGGGCACAGGACCACCCAGCATGGTGTTCCCCCATCAAAGAAGGGGCTGTGCCCTACCAGAGAAGTAAAACTGCAGTAGCTAAAGAGATGTGTGAGATGCTCAGATTTAGAGACATCTCCACCCCAAATGTCCCGAGGACAATTCATGCCCTACCTGTGGACACCTTCCAAGTGCATGTTGGTCTGATAAGTCTCAGCTGGATGCACTGTGCTTTGACTCCAACACAATGATTCCATTCTGGTCCTCTTCAAGAACAAGGTGCAACAACCAACTAACCAACCAATCAACCAAGCACCTACACTGGGCTAGGCATTATAATAGCCTTTAGAGATGCAAAGACAATGAAGCAATCTTTTATGTGAGAGCTTACATTCTATGATGGGAGGCAACATGTATATATAAAAATATATTCAAAATAAATTCCAAATAGTTAGAGAGGGAGGGCACTAGTATTTGTAGGTGACGGGTTGGGGTTAGAGATCAGAAAAGACTTCACATAGAAAGTGATTCTTGAAACGAGTCTTAGAGAGCTGGAAGGATTTTACGCAGTAGAGGTGAGGTGGGGCTGAGCATGGAGGATAGTCAGGACAAAAGCGTAGAGAAAGAAGGCATAGTGTCGTATGTAAGGAATAGAAAGAAGGCTAGTTTGGACACACTATAGATTAGGGCAATAGGGAGCCACTGGAGTTTATTGAGAAAAGGAGTGGCATTGTCACATCTACTCTTAAGGAAAATCTCTGTCAATTATGTTAAGGATGAATTGGAGGGGGAAGAGACTTCAGGAAGGTCAACCAATTAAGAGGCTGTTACAATAAACCAGGTTAGAAGTGATGAGGACCTGAAGTAGGGTGGTTGCTTTATGAGAGAATGGAGAAAAGGAGGCATATGTGAAAAACATTGTGAAGCCAGCAGTGAAACAGTTTGGCACCTGATTGGATATGTGGGATAGGAGTGAATGGTAATTGAGAATAGAGGTTGGATTCAATGAAGACTTCACATGTCACATCCAAAACTAAGAATATTATTCTAAAACTGTGCTGCCCTTTTCAGTGTCTCATGATGTGTTTAAATTCATTCTTTGCAAAAGCAACTTTTTTAAAAATTTAAAACCGAATTAAAAGCTTGATTAAGCAAAGAAGAAATAAATACACACTGTGGATGCAACCCATTTCTTTCCTTCCCCCTGCAACCACATGAATCACCAAGAACTCCTGTCCACACTGCTTGGTGTGACTTCTGGCAGGCAATTCTCCCCAGTGGGCAGCAGGGTGACAGCATTCCACATCGTTCAATGGGTTCCCAAATGGGGTTGAAAGGCTGCATCTATGACAGGCTGCAGTAACTCTGCTCCCAATCTGGATCCGATTCTGAGAGGTGTCATAACTTCTCATCTAAGTCCACATCAGCGGCAGATTCCAATATGACCTGGCAAGGCTACCACAAAACATCTAACTCTGTCTTTCTCCTCACATCTGCAGCATCTCTCTCTCTCTCTCTCTCTCTCTCTCTCTCTCTCTCTCTCTCTCTCTCTCTCTCTTTCTCTCTCTCTCTCTTTCTCTCTCTCTCTCTTTCTCTCTCTCTGTCTCTCTCTCTCTTTCTGTCTTTCTCTCTGTCTCTCTCTGTCTTACTCTGTCTCTGTCTCGTTCTCTCTGTCTCTCTGTCTCTTTCTCTCTTTCTCTCTCTCTGTCTGTGTCTGTCTGTCTCTCTCTGTCTCTCTGTCTCACTTTGTCTTTGTCTGTCTCTTTCTCTCTTTCCTGGTCAGGCACTACATCCTACATGAAGCCTTTCCCACCTTCCCACACTCCTTCCAGTTAGTTGTTACTGGTCATACCCATTTGAAATGATTTTGAGTGTAACTTTCTATATACTTTGAGTATGTACATGTTATCTTCTACCCCACCCCATGAATGTAAGCTCCTTCAGTACAGAATGTAAGCTCCTTCAGTATAGTATTATTTTCTGTCCTTGTATCCTCAGAGCTCTCTGTAATCCCTCATACATAGTAAACACATTACATATATGTTGCACTGATTTGAATTTGTTTAAATCCTGGCTTTTCTACTAAAATCAAAGAATCTCAGAGTTGTAAGGGACCACATGTAAGATGTGATCCAACCCAAACCTGACTAGAAACTCTGTAACAGAGGTATAAATTTGTAATCAACAATCCCAGGCAGCCAGCAAGACTTCAGAGTACTTCCTGAAACAGATCAAAATGTAATTGGGAAGTATTTAACAAAATACATAAAAATGTAATGCAACATAGATAATATTAATTTGTGATTTTCTAAGCCAGTATGCAACCCTCAGGGATCGGTTTCTATTTGACACACCACTGCTTTACAACATCCCTCACAAATGATCATCAATGTTTAAAGACCACCCAAGCAGCCTAGTCTGCTTTTGGACAGCTGGGATTGTTAGAAAGCTTCCCCTTAAGTCAAAAATCTGCTTTTGCAACTTTCATCTGTTACCTGTACCTGTGTTACCTTAGAAGGTCACATCCTTTTCTAAGTATCAGTTTTATTATCTATAAAAATGAATGTATTGGACCAATTGGTCCATGCCTCTGATCATCATTCAACAGAATCTGCTCTCTCCAAAGTTACCAGTAATGTCTTAATTGCCAGATTGATTGATCTTTTCTCAGCCCTCAACCTCCTTGACCTCTGAAGCACTTGCCACTTTTAATTATCTTCTCTTGCTAGATGCTTTCTGCCTTTGGGGTTGGTTCTCCTTCCTATCTGACTGCCTCTTGTCAGTCTCCTTTGATACCTTACCATCCATATCACACCCACTAATTGCAGATGCTCTGAGAAGGCTCTGTCTTAGGCCTCTTCTCTTTTCTACATACACCATCTCACTTGAGGATCTCATCACTCTTATGCTTTCAATCATCATTTCTCTGCAGATGACTCCCAGATCCAGAAGTCCAGTCACACATTACCACCTGCCTTTTGTTTCAAATTCATTTCAAAATTATCACCATTTTGAAGTGGATGTCCTAGTGGCACATCAAACTCAGCATGTCCAAAATACTGTCTTTTCCAATGAACGCACCTCTCTCTTCTAAACTTCTCTTTTTCTGTTGAGGGCAGCACCACCCTTATCACCCAGGTTCACAACCTCCACATACTACATGGCTCCTCACTCTCTACATATCTAATCAGCTGCCAAATTTCATTGTTTCTCACTCTTGCCTTCACCCCTTCCTCTCCACTCACTCCATAAACCCCTTCAGGCCTTCTTCACCTGTTTTCTAAATGATTGCAATAACCTCCTAACTGGTTTCCCCAAATGAAGGCAGCCCCTGCCATCCCACCTACCCACTACAACCCCCTGTCAAAGTGATCCTCCTAAAGTTCAGATCAGACCACATCAGCAAATTTAATTGGCTTCCTATTACCTCTAGGATAAAATACAAACTTCTCTGGTTGGCATTTAAAAGTTCCTTTTCTTATTCTATCCTTCATTTCCATTATATTATGCATTAATATTAATATTATACATTATACCCCTCTGTGATCAATACCAATTGACCTTCTTGCTATTCTTCACCCAGAACACTCCCATCTCTGTGCATTTCAGGTGCCTGAAATATTTCCCAGGTTAAGTGCTAGGGTTCTGGAGGTAGAGAAGGAATAGGAGGGAGTTGGTAGAAAGGTGTGCATTGTGCCTCTACCACCAACTTTTCCCAGTCCTACAGTTCCTCCAAGCCATGCCATTGATAAAGATAGAAGTCATAGTGATCACAGAGTGAGGGTGAAAATAAAATGGGAGGGGGAGCAAAACAAAAAGAAGCAGGCTAATCCGAGACCTCTTTATTTTCCTACCTTACATTTTTCTCCCTTGCTTTCTTCTCTTAATTTCCTCTCCTACCTTCACTACTCATAAATCCTTAAAATACACTAAACTCTAATTTATTCACAAACGTAAAATCTACTATATAGGATCATAAGATTATAGAAGCATAGAATGTTAATGAGAAAGAACCAAAGATATTATTATTCTAGTCCAATACTTTCATTTTACAGAGGACGACACTGAGACCCAGAGAGAAGATAGAACTTGTCCAATTTGACATAGTTGCCAATTCATCTCTAACCCTGTGGAGCAGATTTCCTCTGCCCTTGAATACATGTGTTTAAGGAATCCTAGAGATTCCTTATCATGAGATCATCAGTCTAGTCTGAAGGTAATTTAGTCCAATATCCTGAATTTATAAGTGACAAAAGTGAGTCCCAGAGAAGGGCCCCATCAATCTCTCAGCGTTCTCTCCAAATGAAAATGTAGCTTCTGACTGGCCCCAACAAAAGAAGCAAAAATTGATGCAAACTAACCATGAAAGCAGCCTTAGCAAAATGTGAAGAGAGCAAGCGATAGAACTACTAGAAAAATCATAAAATTTAGTCTAAAAACCACAGAGAAGTAACTTTTGTGGAATACCACTGCTCCCCTTCATCCATTGAGGAAGCAATAGCTGTTATCTCAGTCTCTGTACACTTTCTGTAAATCCCAACTAGGCCTTTATCCTCGTGATGTTTTCTCATAATCATCATTTGGGTACCAACTGCCTAAGCCTTCCTCCTTCACAATCTTTGAACAATTTTCCTCTGACATTTTGACAATGATGACTGACTCACAGAATCAGGCTGATAGAGCCGGAAGGGACCTCAGAGGCCATTTAATCTAACCTATACCTGAATGAGAATCCATTCAATAAGGCTGATACCAAATTGCCATCCGGACTCCTCTTGAAAACATTCTGTGAGGTGGAACCCATTACTTCCTGAAGTAACCAATTTGACATTTTTTATCTAACTCTAATTATTAGGATTTTTTTTCTTATATCTACCTGTATCTGTC
>JAQQSW010023533.1:0-10256 GCA_028646575.1 Pseudocheirus occidentalis
AATATTGTACTGAATAAAGATTTGTAATGGAATAAACAGAGTGTTCACTAATACTGTGTTATCCGAATCTTAAAAGCTCTTCACAGTAGCATTCTCTCAGGAATCTACTGCTGATTGGCTTTACATTATGGCAGAAAATGGAGAAACCAGATGTATACCATGTGTTTGCCAACAGCCCCTAATGGAGTCCATCCATTTTTTGAGAATCACAGCAGAATTTCTATAACAAGTTTATTATCCCTCAAGGTTCAACTGAAATTCTGTCTCCACCAGGAAGCCTTCCCTGATTTCTCCAACCGAAAGTGAATTTATCCTTTGATAGTGAGCTCTGAGGTGGGGAGGAGAAAGGGAGGAGAAGTCTGATGAGATCATTTAAGGTGTGGCTTACTAAGTGCCCCAGGGAGCACTGACTGAGCTAAGATTCAAAACCCTGTCCTCTGAGGTTAGAGGTGCCAAGGAAGAGTTTTTTGTCCAGATAAAAATGAGACTAAATGTCCCCAGGACATAATAGTAATAATAACTAGCATTTACATGGTAATTTAAGATTCATTCATACTCAACCTATATTTGATTCTCACAATAACTCTGGAAGGAAGGTGCTATTATTATTTCCCCCATTTACAGGTGGAGAAACTGAGGCTGAAAGCATTGAAGTGACTTTGCCAGTGTCTCATGGCTAATAAATGTCTGACGCAAGTTTGAACTCAGCTCCTCTTGACTTCAAGACCGCTACTTTATCCACTACACAATGAATCTTGGCCAGCTATTACTAATTTTTATTGAGGAATAAGTTGGACTAGATGAATATTGAGGTCCCTTCTAACTCTGATATTCTGTGATTCTGAGGAGATTCTAAAACTGCCTCGACAAAGCTCAGGTTACCTGTGAGGAGAGATATCTCACCATTAGAACTGTTAAAAGTGAAATGGATTGACCCAGCCAGTAAAAAGCACCCCTAATCATTGGCAGTGTGTTCTAGAGGGGGAAAATATAAGATTTTGAGTAGGGGAATCTAGATCTGAATCTCACCTTCGGTATTAATTATGTGGCTGTGGACAAGTCATTACACCTTACTGAGCCTTAATTTACTGTTCTATAAAATGGGAGTATGATCCTACAGGTTGGCAATGAGAAAAACAAATCATATATAAGCCGGATGACCACCCAGAGAAGTCATAGAGAGGATTCCTGAACAGGTTGGACCAGATAGCTTCTGATATTCCTTCTAATTCTGACTAGAGTGAGTTACACAGCTACTGTTAGAATGGCAGAATGTCCAATTTGACTACACTCTTATGCATAATACTTTCCCCCTGATCCCTTAGCAAGTTCTGTCTGGAAAGCAGTTCCATTGTGATTTGCATGAACCCCAAACATGTTAAAGAAATCATCTTAATCATCTTGGTCACAGCACACAATCTGCTTATATCTTTACCTCCCACTCTCAGGGCCCTGACCTACAAGTGGGAGTCAGAGGAGGCATTTGACTATTTCCAATGACATTTCTAAAATTAAAAGGCAATTTTTCACACTCTGTGGCCTTAGCACCTCTCATCAACAGGTTGTCATTGACAAAGAAAATCACCTTGGAAACCAAAATATTCATTGAGTGGTGGACTGGAAATCAGTGGGCTTAGTAACAGTCTTCAGGTAGAGGAGAGGGGACCTCTTTTCTTTCCTACCAGCCTACTGGGCACTCAGGCATTGGATGAACACTAATCTTAAATGCTACTATCAATTATGTCCTAACCTAAATTTTTTTCTTGACTAAATCACAATGTATCTGAATGATAACTAAAGTTCTCCAATCTTCAATCATTGCCAATGATGTAACAGATTTCTAGGGATATATGTGATGGGAAACTTTGGGAGGAGAAATTGCTCCATCATAGCATTTATGATCAAGGAAAACCAAGTATAATCAAAATGTACATTAACTTTGGATAGAACTGATTTCAAAGACTTCAGAGGAAGGAAAGGTGAGAGGACAATTACCCACTAAAATGCTACAGGAGATATCAGCCCCAAAGGAATGGAAAGCTTTAAAAATGAAATTCTAAAGACAAAAAAAGAGAAATAATTCAATGAAGAGGAAAAGGTATGAATTGTCAAGAGAGTTGCTATGGATGCACTGGGAGGTCTTCAACCAACTTAGATTTTAAACCATCATAGAAAGAAAATGGAAATAAAAGCAAGTAATTAAGGATTAGTATCCAGGGTGTTATGCTTCTTTAAGAACAAAGTTAGGAGTGTAAAATCATGGTATGAGCTGAGGTTGATTGTAAGAGCTAAAGATAACAAAAAATGTGTGTGTGAGAGACAGACAGAGACAGAGATATAGAGATACAAACAAAGAAACATACAAAGACAGAGAGACAAACAAATAGATAGAAACAGATTGAGATGAAGACAGAGATCCAGAAACAGAAAGAAACAGACAGATTGAATAGTTGCATTGAGAAACCAAGGAAGATAGAAGAAAGGGTAGGAACACTTTTTAGAATAGATGGGACAATGACAACGAACAGTGAGTCAACAAGAGAACTTTCTATGTGTTAGACTCTGTGCTAAGCTCCAACAATAGGGAGAAGGTAGAGATTTTTAAGCCTTACTTGGCTTCTTTTTCTCTGCCAATGAAAACAATATTTTTACTAGAAAGGACATAACAAAATTATTAATAATTACAGAGTTGATAAATTAAATAGTGTCAAAACACAAGTGAATAAAATGATTAATTTGGTCCAGGGCTGTAAGCCAAGCAAGGATAAGTATCAACAGGTACACAGAAAAGGTTCATGGGGCAAGTGGGGTTCTGAATAAGAGTCATTTCACATAGAGTATAAAGAAAGAACATAGTCACACTGGATTCCCAACTGGTCAGCCTCTGGCCTCAGGTTAAGGAACAGTCTTTCCCAGTCTGCTAGTCTGTCTTTGGCCTCAGGAGTCTGAGAAGAAATAGCCTCTCTTTATTGATTGCCCTTGAACAAGTTTGGGGGTAAAAGAAGGCAAAACAA
The DNA here is from genome assembly GCA_028646575.1 of Pseudocheirus occidentalis. NCBI lineage: Eukaryota > Metazoa > Chordata > Mammalia > Diprotodontia > Pseudocheiridae > Pseudocheirus > Pseudocheirus occidentalis. Next base: position 3,015 of record JAQQSW010023533.1, read on the forward strand.
AGGTTAGGCATGACAGACTATTCATACTGCAAAGTGGTTTATTCTAAAATGGTGTTATGTATTTCACACAGCCCCTTGCCCATCTGCCATCATATTCCTTACTTTTGAAACTTTATTCAACCACATTTGATGGTGTTCATCCCTAATAGCTCTGTATATACCAAGTCAGTATCTGGGGTCCTTGGGGCAGGAATTATGGAGAGCTGCTGGGGGGGAGGGGTGTTACATGGATTTAATGCAGTGAGGGACCCCAGAGGCAGTCTAGACCAACACCTTCATTTTTACAGATGAGGAAACTGAGACCACAACATTAAAGTTATTTGCCTAGAGTCACATAGATAATGAGTGGGAGAGACTTCAGCTCCAAATCCAATGCTTTTTCCACTATAGGTCTTGCCCTGTGGGCACCACCTACCCTCTACGTGGTATTTTGCCAACATCAGCAATACACTTAAACTGTCGGTCCATCAACCCACTCTTGGGACACGATGGTCAATTTTTAATGCTCTGTGGTGAAGGGAGATAGAAAGAGATCTGAAAATCTACCAGTAATTGAAAACCTCATTTTACCAACTAGAGTAGCAACAAGGAAATGAAATGAACTAATCCAAGTTTCATTTCCTCTGGATTGCTGACACCCAAGGTCCAAGATGCTGACAATGTGGAAATTTCTTTAAAGGGACAGATAATGCAGAACCCAGAGGACCTCATGTTATTCTAAAGCAAGGGCCCATAGAACCCCCAAGAGGTCCTTGGATAGATTTGATGGCATCTGTGAATTTGGATGGGGAAAAATTATATTTTATTTCAATATGATTGTTTTCGCTTATAATCCTATGTATTTTATAGTATGGATTGAAAAGCATTTATTCTAAGAAGGGAAACATAGACATAAACAGATTGCCAGAGAGTCTTAGAACACAGCTCTAAAGTTATAAAGGGGATTGCATGGGATATTGCTTACCTGAACATAGACACCTTACCTTCTGTCCTTTACATCTTATCTATCTGGTTGTAGACTTACCTGTTCAGTTGTTTCAGTCCTGTCTGGCTCTCCATGACCTTATTTGATGTGTTCTTGGCAAAGATGCTGGTGTAGTTTTCCATTTCCTTCACCTGTTCATTTTACAGATGAGGAAACTGAGCTAGCCTGTAAAGAAAATACAAATCGAGTGATTTTCAAAAAGAGAGAGGCAGTAAAAACTGGGAAAATTAGGAAGGGTCTCCTGATGGAGGTAGCAGATAAGCTGAGCCTTTGAAGAGAGCTAGTTCTTTGTACAGGGGGAGATCAAAGCCTAGGGATGTGCCCTTGAGTCCCATAGAGAATGTAAAATACCTTGAATAAGTGTAAACAGCAAAAGAAGCTTCAACTATCTCACAGGAACATCTGCATGTGACCCTGGGCCCTCCCTGGCACCATGCCTTCTTGCTTGTGTTTGTATAGAATGCCTGACCTGGCCTGGTCTTGGTACAGGGATGCATCATACCATTATGTGTGCAGCCTGGGACTGAGTCTCATGAGTAAACTCCTCTAAACAACCCAATTAACCTAAAAACACTAATAAATCTATTATACTACCAAACTGGCATGGGACCCTCTTTATTCAGCATCTCAGTATTCTCTTGAAGGTTCTCTGTCCCTACCATTGGCATATCAGGGCAGAAGAGATCAGTCCCCTTACATCCAGCCTTACAATAGGCATAGGTAGTGGGATAGTCTTCCCCCTACAAATCTTGTGTCTTTATGTTCTTTCCCAGGTAGAGAGGAAAAGCAGGCCATTTCAGACATCAGAGGCAATATGTACAAAGGTGTGGTGACCTGAAATGAAATGTTGTTTATGAGAAACAGCAAATCAGTCAGTTGGTCTAGAGCTAATAGTGCATGAGACGGAGTCACATGTGATCAGCCTGGAAAGAAAGAGTAGAAACAGATTGTAAAGGACTCAAAATACTAGGGAGAGGAAATTGTGTTTTATCTTTGAGTCAACAATAGCCACTGATGCTTCTTGAGCTGGAGAGAGTCATGGACAAGCTCATGTTTCAGGAATATTAATATAGCAGCCGCTTTGTGGACAGATTGTGGAAGGCTGTGATTAGATGCAGGTAGACGAGTGGGATGACTAATGCGATAATTCAGGTGAGAGATAATGAAGATTGGTGATATGAATAGATAAAGGGGGACAGATTTGAGATTTGTTATAGAGGGAGAATGGACCCATTTAGAAAACTGGGAGTTTGAAGTGACAGACTGCTCTTGGGACTTATCCTCAGTCAGGAAATCCTAAGATTGGAAGAATTACACTTAAAATAGGCAGGCAAGTTCAAGTGGGAGCCCACAGTTTGATACAAAGAACACTGGTTTTGGAGTCAAAAGACCTAGGTTCAAATCCTGACTCCACTACTATCTGGGCACCTTGGCGCAGATCACTTCCCACTCTGGGTCTCTGTTTTTTCACCTACAAAATGGGGTTGGATTGTTGACCTCTAAGATGCCTGCTAGCTTTGGTCCCCTTTGACTTAAACCAGAAAGCTTTGTTCCCTGTCTAAAAACCTGCATGTTTGACCAAGACTGAATTATGTATGTGAAAGTCTGAGATAATGGCAAGAGCCTTTTCCCCCTTCCCTCCCCACTCCACCAAGTGCAGGCTGATTCTAGCAACATTTGCACATATGCTTTCAGGTTTTTGCAGAGCTGCAAGGAGCCCTAATACAGTTTTGTTGGCATTAGTTTCTCCTGTAGTTGTTGGGAAAAGAAAAGACAAATTTAACCTGTGCTGTCTAGCTTCTAATAGCTCCACTTTGCCTATGAACCTGTCAGTCAAGTAAATGAAGTTGGAAGTAGGGGATAAACCCACTATGTATTTGAGCCTAAATGTTTGATTTGATGGAGTCATTCCCTTAATGGTAGAGGCAGTTTGTGAAAGAAGAGAAGGGAAGGAGGAAAGAAGGGAGGAAGGAAGGGAGGAAGGAAGGAAGGAAGGAAGGAAGGAAGGAAGGAAGGAAGGAAGGAAGGGAGGGATGGAGGGAGTAAGGAAGGGAGAGAGGGAGGGAGGGAGGAAGAAAAGAAACAGGTGAAGGAGGGAGAAAGTCAGGGAGAAAGTAGGAAGGAAAGAAAGCTTCCTGATTATCTCATTTGATCTTTACAGCAACCTGGGACGTAGGGAGCATTATTGTCCCCCATACTAAAACTGAGGAAACTGAGACAGACAGAGGTCAAGTGTCTTGCCCTGGGTCACAAATCTAGTGAGTATCTAAGACTGGATTTGAGAGCAATTCCAGACCCAGCACTCCATCCGTGTTTCTACATAGCAATGGTGTGCTTGGAAGCAGGTATGTTGTTCCAAATTTGCCCCTGACGCTTTATGGTTGTGGGATTTCATGAGCAAGCCTCTACTTAGTCTTGCTGAGGCTGAGTTTCCCATGTGTAAAATAGGAACAGTAAGATTCGTACTATCTACTTCACAGGATGATTGTGAGGGACAAATATGGTTATCCACTCACCCTCCAGGAATTTATGAAGAACCAAGCACTAGGGCTATCAAGGCAAAAATGAAACAGTTTCTCCTTTCAATGAGCTTACATTTTAATCAGGCACCTACAGACTATCTATGCAGGCATTTGTAGGAGTGGAGGGGCAGAGAGGCCACAAGCAACTGTCGGCATCAGGGCAGGTTTCCTAAAGAGACATTTAGAGAATTCTATGGATTGTAGGAGGCATAAGTGATACCTGAGAAACATAGTATGAATTTTCGTCATCACCACCACCACCATCACCATAAAAAGAGCACCAAAGGTGGTCAGAGAACTGTGTTCATATCTTCCTCTGACATCTGCTAACTCTGTGAGCCAAAACATTTTCTTTATTCATTAAAAGTAGTATAATAATATTTAAATTACCTTCAAAAAATGAAGATAATCCTCCTGAAATCCTCCCAAATTTTCCTCCAAACAATGATAAAACCACTTCAGAACTGATCTAGGAGCAGGGAGGCTGCTTACCATCCATCCCTGCAGGAAAGGTCTAGCTGTCTGTCTGTCAAAGAGCAGCAGCAACAGCAGCCAGCCTCACAGCAAGGAACCTGCAGCAAGGCTCCAAACCTGGAGCAATCCTCTAATGAAGTCTCACCCTCCTACAAACTAGCAGACCCCTAGGCAAGTGAGCATTCTATGCAACACAGCAAGGCCCCAACCCAATTACAAGCCGCCAATGAGGCCTTGACCACATTTCTTGCTAGTAGTGAAACCCTTCCCTGGGGCTAACCTACAGCAAGATTCCATGCCTAGTACCTACCAACAGAGAGACCCAAATTCCATAGCAACCCAGCAGGAAGACTGTACCCCCCCCCCCAGGACTGAAGAGCAACAAGACCATTTATCCAGTGTCAGTCACCAGAAACAATAGCAACCTAGCAGCAAGGCCCCACCCCCAGTACAAGCCAGAATGGAAACCTATCCTCCAGGGAAAGCAAGCAGCTAAACCTCAAAACCCAGCAAAGCCAGAAGAAAGACCCAGAGCAGCAGAACAAAAAGCTGGTTTCAGTGCAGGATCAGAGCCCAACTCTCACATAAAAACACCAAATAGCAAAAAAGGTAAACAAAAATAAACAAAATAAAGAGCTTGACTATAGAAAGTTACTGTGACAATAGGGAGAATCAAGCCATAAACATAGAAGAGGGCAATAGTGCTAAAATGGCTACATGTGAAGCCTCAAAGAAAAATATAATTTGGTCTCAGATCCAAAAAAGAATTCTTAGAACACCTTAAAAGGCATTTAGAAAAGCATATTAGAGGAGTAGAAAAAAACTGGGAAAAGAAATTAAAGTAATTTTTAAAAATTCATGAAAAAATAGTCAGTAGCATGTAGAATACCTACAAAAATTTACTGAGGAAAATATCTCCCAAAAAATAGAATTGGCCCAATGGAAAAAGAAGTACAGAAGGTTGCAAAGAATACAATTCCTTAAAAATTAGAACTGAAGAAATGGAAACAAATGACTCTATTAAGACATAAAGATACAATAAAAAATTTTTTTAATTACAAAAAAAAGAAAATGTGAAATTCCTCATTGGGAAAACAATAGACCTAGAAAATAGATCCTGGAGAGATAATATAAGAATTATTGGACTACTTGAAAACCATAATTTTTTTTAAAAGCCTGTACAAAATCTTTCACGAAATTATCCAAGCAAACTGCCATGATATATGAAAACCAGAGATTAAATAGAAATGGAAAGAATCCACCAATTACTGCCTGAAAGAGATCCCAAAGTGAAAATTTCCAGGAACATCATAACCAAATTCCAGAATTCACAGAGAAAGGAGAAAATTTTGCAAGAGGTCAAAAAGAAACAATTCAAATATCATTGAGCTACAGTCAGATTACATAGCTTCCACATTTAAGAACCAGAAGGTTTGGAACATGATATAACAGAAGGCAAAGGAGTTAGGATTACAACCAAGAATCATCTACCCAGCAAAATTGAATATAATATTTTAAGGGGAAAATAGATATTTAATGAAATAGAGCACTTTCAAGTATTTCTAATTAAAAGACCAAAACTGAATTTAAAAATTGACCTTCAAATGCAAGACTCAAGGGAAACTTTAAAAAGCAAAAAAAAAACAAGAAAGAGAACATATGAGAAATTCAAATAAGGTTATTTATATTTCTATTTATGCCATATATTTATATACAGCAAGATAATATTTGTAACTCTTAACAATTTATTACTATAAGAGCAATTAGAAGGAATATATGTAGACATAGGGTGTGGATATAAGATGACTTTGATGGGATGATACCCCCAAAAACAAAATAAAGGGGTGAGAAAGAAAATTGTATTGGTAGAAGGAGGGACTTTGAGTGGGGTAGACTATCACACATAAAAGAGGCCTGAAAGAGCTATTAAAACAGAGAGGAAGATGTGGGGCAGAGGCGGGGGGGATGACTAGCAAAGCTTAAACCATACTCTCATAAAAATTGGTTCAAAGAGAGAATAACATACAGACTTTGTTGGATATACACATCTGTCTTATCCTATAAAGAAGTAAAAAGGGATGGAAAAAAATAGCAAGGGGAGAAGAGACTGATAAAAGGGAGTGATATTGGGGAAGACAGTGATCAGAAGCAAAACACTTGTGAGGAAGGAAAAGGTGGGAAGTAAGAGAGGGAGATAAACAAGGGAAAATAGCATGGAGGGAAATAAACAGTTATCATAACTATAACTGTGAATGGGATAAGCTCCCCCATAAAATGGAAGTAGACAGCAGAATGGATTAGAAACCAGAATCATACAATATGTTGTTTGCAAGAAACACGTTTGAAGCAGAGAGATACACACAGAGTAAAGGCAAGGGGCTGGAGCAGAATATATTATGCTTTAGCTGAAACAATAAAGCAGTGTTAGCAATCAATACCAAACATATATATAAAACTAAACATATATATGAATGAGTTACAAAAAGAAACAAATAATAAAACCATACTACTGGGGGACCTCAACTTTACCCTCTCAGAATTAGGCAAATCCAAACAAAAAGTAAACAAGAAAAAAGTTAAGGAGGTGAATAAAATTCTAGAAAATTTAATTATGATAGATCTCTGGAGAAAACTGAATGGGAATAGAAAGGAATATACCTTTTTCTCAATGGTACATGGGACCTAAACAAAAATTGATCATATATTAGAACCAACAACCTCACAACCAAATAGAGAAAAGCAGAGGTAGCAAACACATCCTTTTCAGATCATAATGCAATAAAAATAGATTCAGTAATATAGAGGTTAAAAAAACGTAAAACAGGTCATTTTGATTCTATAAAATTAAAAAAGTTTTGCACAAACAAAGCTAATGCCACCAAAATCACGAGGGAAACAGAAAACAGGGGAGATATTTTGCAGCAAATATCTTTGATAAAGGTCTCATTTCTCAAATATATAGAGAATGATTCAAATTTATAATAATACAAGTCATTCCCCAATTGATAAATGATCAAAGGATATGAACAGGAAGTTTTCAAAGAAATGTAACCAAGATTAAGAGGAAGTGGGAAATTGGGAAAGAATATTTACAAGTGTCTCTGACAAAGGCCTCATTTCTAAAATATGCAGGGAATTAAGTAAAATTTACAAGAATACAAGTCATTCCCCAATTGATAAATGGTCAAAGGATATGAACAGACAATTTACAGAGGTAGAAATTAAAGGTATCTTTAAGCATATGGAAAAATGCTCTAAATC
>JAQQSW010023534.1:0-10256 GCA_028646575.1 Pseudocheirus occidentalis
AGAATGGTTGTATCAGTTCACAGCTCCACCAACAATGCATTAGAGTTCCAATTTTTCCACATCCTCTCCAGCACTTGTCATTTTCCTGTTTTGTCATCTTAGCCAATGTGACTGGTGAGATGTGGCATCTCAAAGTTGTTCTGATTTGCATTTCTTGAATCAATAGTGATTTAGAGCATTTTTCCATATGCTTAAAGATATCTTTAATTTCTACCTCTGAAAATTTCCTGTTCATATCCTTTGACCATTTATCAATTGGGGAATGACTTGTATTCTTATAAATTTTACTTAATTCCCTGTATATTCTAGGAATGAGGCCTTTCTCAGACACACTGGTTGTAAATATTCTTTCCCAATTTCCCACTTCCCTCTTAATCTTGGTTACATTAACTATTTGTACAGAAACTTTTCAATTTAATGTAATCAAGATTATCCATTTTGCATTTTATAATGCTCTCCAACTCTTCTTTGGTCATAAAGTCTTCACTGCTCCATAAATCTAACAGGTAAACTATTCCTTGCTTCCCCATATTATTTGCAACCTCAGCCTTTATACCTAGATCATGTACCCATTTAGACTTGACTTTGGTACATGGTGTTAGATGATGGTCTAGTATTTAGTTAGATGATGGTTTTAGTATTTTCACACTTTTAATGAATTTTATTTTTTTATTTTGACCATACAATTACTTAAATTGTAAATATGTTCAGAAGGTAGAGAGAAGGTGTAATGATTTCAGTGTAAAGGTAGAAAATATCTCTGTGATGAAAATGGCAATGTATATCATTATTATTATTATTTTTAGTAGTAGTAGTAGTAGTAGCAGCAGCAGAAGAAGAAGAAGAAGAAATAGTATTGAAGTATAGTGAGAAGATTCATAACTTAATATACTCTATGGGTAATGTTATATGTCAATACATTTCTTTTTTATTTTATCCAAAAGGCATTCTTATTTGGTGGAATCTGAGTATGTATTAAGGACATATTGAAGGAGGAAAGAAAAATAAGACTCTTTTATAGGATCATTAATTTAAGGTTGGAAGTGACCATGGAGATCATCTAGGCCACTAAAGGCTAAGGGATTTTTCCACAGTCACACAAATAGTGTCAAAGACAGAATTTAATCCAAATACTTTAGCTCCAAATATTGTACTCTTTTCACTGTAGCATCCCATCATGAGATGGAAAGCAATATGACGTAATGGAAAGAACTTGGACCTCAGTGTGATCTGTTGTTTTGACACTTGTAATCTAAGTGGAACCAGTTTGGGACCAGATAACATCCAATATTACTTCCCACTTCAAATACTATGATCATTTCAGATAAAGGGGCCTATATGTAAATTGGTTTTAGTATAAGAGTGATGATTTACTTTTAGCTGGGAGGATCATGGAAGGTTTAATGGGGAAAGTAACAATTAAGCATGGCCTTGAAGGCCACTAACTAGCTATTGAATATGAAAAAAAGTTGCTTAACTTCTATGAGCCTCAGTTTCTTCATCTATAAAATGAAAGTGTTGGAAAACTATTTTCTCTGTTTATAACACTTTATAAGGCTAACACATTTATTCCACTTCAGAAAAAGCCAGGCACCTCTGAGTCATTGATTATCTCCTTTGAAACACTTGGGAATGACTGTTTCAATGGAAAACATGTATTCCATTTTTCCTTAATGGAAGTCTTTGTAGTGAGGAGGCCAGGGAGTGGAATTTGTCATTGCCCTAGAGGGCAAATGTATATGTTTACAAAGTTTTGTTAAGTGACTTTGTCAAATGCTCTTGACTTGAATTGACTCGTCAACTTATTGCAGTGGTATAGCTAGAGATCATGAACACTCTGAAAAATTAAGTGAGTCAGTGTCAGTTTATGTTGTCTTTTGTAGGTTCTGTATGTCCATGTGCTTATGTATGCCTAACTTATAAATAACTGGTTTGAAGACATGCTTTGACAAATATTTCTGGAATCATATCTGGAGTTCCTTTTCTAAGGGAGACTATTATTCCTGCCTTGAAGGGAGCAGGAAAAGGCACACAAGATTAGTCATTCTGTCTTTCTTTTCCTTGCCACATTATATCTCTCCACTTTCCAGCCCCTTTCTCCACTTTTCCCCTTGACAAATTTACTCCTCTTCTTCTGTAGTACTGTGGAAGCACTTTTACCTTACACATCACTTTTAAAAGGATGCTAAAATTATGAAAAGCTGGAGATCCTTATCATCAATGTGAAAAAGAGGAAAAGCATATAGTTCTGAATGACTTTAACACCCAAATAGGTACAGAATATCAGACATAGCAGGGATTCCTTGGGAGGAATGGAGTTGGAAACAGCAATAGCAACAGTCACTTACTACTGTAGACTTAAGCATCTCATGACCTTCTTGTCACCAACACTGTCTTCCATTTATTGAAACACAATAAAGTTTAGTGGATGCACCCTCACAGCAAACATAGGCATTTAATAGACTATGCCATTGTAAGGAGAAGAGCCAAAGAGGATGTGAAAGTGATGAAGGTGGCATGTGGTACTGAGTGCCTGACCAGTCACAGACTTGTAGTCTCTAAACAAAACATTTATGTTCAATGAAAGTGGTTGCCTTAAGGTAAGATGACTACCAGAAGATTGTGAATACATTAAAGTGCTTCTCCAAATGTAAGCAGTTCATTGCTAACTTGGAGGGAAGTCTGAGCCAACATGCAGTTAGCAACACTGGAACAGAGAAAGACTAAATAGCTTTCAGAGATTTGGTATATAGCCCTGAATTTGCCCATCTGGCCTAGACCATTCACCAACATTAAGATGGCTTGATAAAAATGATGAAGCAATTCAGTTGGTGCTACATTAAAAACAAGAGCTTTGCAAAGTTTACTAGCATCTGTCTGTAAGAAGTCAGTGTTTAACTCCATTAAAAGTAAAGTAGGTGAAGGTTAGGGAGATGCAGGCTTGTTGGCTAAGTAAGAAGCAGATGAAAATCAGTTTTACATTGATTCTAACAATCCAAATTACTTTAAGATTCTCTGAAGCCTATTTATGGACCAAAGACTTATGGTACAGCTCAACTACTCAGTGCTGATAGAACCACCGTGATCAGTGATAAGAACATGATCATGGAAGAAGGGCTGAACACTTCCATAGTGTTCTCAACAGACCATCATCAATCAATGCTGAAGCCATTGATCATATGTATCTGGTTGAAGTCAATTATTCTCTTGCCAAGCTTCCAACTGATAAAAAGGTTTTAAATGTCGTTAAGTTTTTCTCATGTGGCAATGTGATTGGTGCTGGTTCTGCTCCCGTTGAGATTTACAAGGCAGAGAATGGAGTGGGGGAGTGGGGAGGAAAGTCCACTGCTCATATAAAAGCTGATAGAAATTTTCTGGGTTATATGGCAAGAGGGAATTATCTCCCAGGAGTTCAAGGGTGGCTCTGTTATCCGTCTCTATAAAGGAAAGGCAAATACATTATTCTGTGACAATCACAGGGGAGGATTCTCCTACTGAGATTCTTGCCAGAGTTCTCATTATAGCCTGATCCTTCTTCTGAAAGATGATCTTTTACCTGAGATTCAATGTGGCTTCAGAAAAAGCTGAAAATGGTTGATACAGGGTTTGTTGCTTGACAACTCCAGGAGAAATGTACAGAGGTCTGTATTCAACATTTATCAATCTGACCAAAGGCCTTTGATACAGTAAATCATGAGGGCTTTTGGAAAATTATGACAAAATTTGGTTGTCTGGAGAACTTCATCAGCACTGCACATCAATTTCATGAGAGCATTCTTGCCAGGTTCTGGATAATGGACAATGCTCTTAAACTTTTTCAGTCACCAGTGGGTGAAGCAGGACTGTGTACTTTCTCCCTTGCTTTTTAGCATGATGTTTTTAGTGATGTTGACATCTTCAAGGAGAATGAAAATGGCATCAAAGTCTGCTGCTGCACTGGTGGTAAATTATCTAATTTGAAAAGGTTGTTAGTCAAGTCTAAAGTAGAAGGAGAGTTGGTGCATGACTTTTTGTGGGGTAGAGGGAATGGGAAAAGCTATTTAAACCACTGCATTATTCATTGTTACTGCATATTCAGTACTAATTTTGGCTTAAAAGTTAACACCAAGGAAACAAAGGTTCTCCAGCAGCCAGCACCCTACCCTCCTTCCATGGAACCATTAGTTACAATAAATGGAGAAATTTGGTTGCCTGGAGAACTTCATCAGCATGCTGAGGATAAGTTCACTTACCTTGGTGGCAAAATACATTCCAGGGATGCACACATAAATGATGAGGTTGATGCACCCATTGTCATATTTAGCTCAGGGTTTGGGAGGCTCCCAGGAAAAGCGTGGGAGAGAAGAGGTATTAGACTGCCTAACAAATTTAAGGTCTACAGAGCCACTGTGCTGACCTCATTGCTGTATGCCTGTAAAACCTGGACAGTATACCAGTGCCATGCTAGGAAACTGAATCACTTCCATTTGAAGTGTTTTAGGAAAATTCTGAAGATCCCTTGGCAGGATAAGATACCAGATGCTAATGTCCTTTCAAGAGTTGAACTGCCAAGCATTCAAACTCTATTGCAGGAAGTGCACCTCCACTGGGCTGTCCACATTGTGAGAATGTCAAAAGTATGCTTGTCTAAAAGACTATTTTATGGAGATCTCACACAAGGCAAATTTGTTCACATGGAGGTTGGAAGAAGTAATACAAGGACACTCTCAAGGTATCTATGAAAAACTTTGGATTCAAATATAAGACATGAGAGACATTGGTTTAGGACTGTCCAACCTGGTGTGTCTGCATCAAAGAAGACATTGTACTCTATGAACATGGCATAATTGTAGCTCAAAGGAAACATGATATGTACAAATTTAGAGGTATCTCCATCCCAAATGTTCATAAAGGCTATTTGTGCCTAACCTGTGGTTGAGCCTTTTGACTTCATGTTGGCCTGAGCAGTCACAATTGGACACACTTGACCCTAGAATAGTGATGTTATTTTGGTCCTTTTCAAGAACAAAGCACAACAATCAGCCAACTATTCCTTTCCTTAATCTGTAATCAGATACAATTGTCCACTTTGTTCCTCCCACTGGCTATTCTCCATACTTCAAATATATTCCCTTCTCACCCCCATGTCATAGAATTTCTCTCTTACTTCAAGACCCAGCTGAAGCATAATCTTTTAAATGAAGTTTTTTCTTATTGTCCCCACTGCTAATTTCCACCACCTTATATTTAACTACCTTCCATTTATTTGTATTTTTTATACTGATTCCATATATGCTTATATATTTCTTTCCCTGTTAGAATCGATATCTTCATCATTGCTCTGCCTAATTGTCTCTTTGCTCTTAATACTCCTCCAATTTAATAAACACTTATTATTCATCGGCACCTCCGGACACAGTACCAGGTGTTTGGCAAACAAAGATAAAAAGGAAAGTAATTCTGGCTCTCAGCAATCTTATAGGACCATCTTTTGCCACTTTTTGTATCCCCAGAACTTAGAATTTATTTTTTGTTGATGTTATTTAGGGATCTTAAATCACATCTGACTCTTTGTGCCACCATTTGGGGTTTTCTTGGTGAAGATACTAAAATGGTTTACCATTTTCTTCTCTAGCTTGTTTGACAGATGAGGAAGCTGGGTCAAATAGGCTTAAATGAATTGTCCAGGGTTATACAAGTAGTAGGTGTCTGAGGCTGGATTTTGAGTACAGGTCTTTCTGACTCTGGTCCTGGTGCTTTATACACTTTGCCCCCAGTTGCCCATTTGGAAGGTGTAGATGCCTAATAAATGTTGACTGAATGATTCAACTTGAGTTGAGGTATGTATGGGGAACATATGTAGAAAATTATTTTGATAGGAAGAAACTCTTGTTATTGTCATTATTCTCTAGTCTAGGAATTTAAAGCATCAGGTAATATAGTATAGTGGAAAGCACTGGACTAGAAGTCAGAGTACTTAGGTTCTAGATTTGGTTCTTGCACTAAGTAGTTATGTGACCTTAGAGAAGTCAATGCAGTCAATAAACTTAGATTTATTACACACATACTGTACTTAATCCTTTATGCTTTAATAACAACATAAGAATAATGGCACTGAGCATTTATGTAGTTATTTCCTAATTACTATTTTTTTGCAGGCTGGATCATTTTAAAAGATTTATTTATTTATTTATTTTTAATTTTAAAAAAATTAAAAAAAATTTTTTAGGTTAACACACATCTTGAAAACATTGGTTAGTGCTTATATGTTTCTGCCTAATTATTTTTATGTTACTTGATTTTCTTAGATGCTTATTTGGTTAATGAGGACTAAGGTTAGAAGAAAACAAGAAATGAGGAGAACAAAAAGGGAAGAGAAGATTGTTACTTTGCCATTTTGCTCAGGGCCCTGGTAGGGACTGCACGCCACCAAAAATCCTTCTCTATTTAAAAAGACAAAATAATTTTCTGATGATAGTGACAACAACTAACAAGAACAACAATTATAAGGCACATTAATATAGCTTCATGGTTTCCAAAATGCTTCTCCTCCAATGAGAGAGGATGTACAAATATGATGTTCCCCTTGTAGAGAGAAAACATGCTCAGAGACTTTCAGTAACCTGCGTACGGACATACAGCAGGACTCCAGGTCTCTGGGCTTCCTGCCTTCAAAGCAGGGACTTCCTAATTACTTTTAAAAAATGTATCCCATGAATGTTGCACATATTCACACTATTCAAAGTTACAATTATGTAAAATATGGTAATTGTTTCCAGTGCAATGGAAATGTGCTGTGTGAATTGAAATCATGCTACTTTGTCAGGAAAGTAGTCCCCATTAATATTATTAGGTGACATAATGCCTCAGGATAAGGTTGGGTGTGGGGGACACTTGCATAAGAAATATTTGCTGCATTAACTGAATCAAAGAATTTTGGAATTGGAAAAGTTTTTGTGGTCCCTCTTATTCAACTTTAATTTCTAAAGAAATCTCCAATGCAACACAACTAGTTAAGGGTCTTAGACTTAACTTTAAAATAGCCCACAAAGAAGTAATTCCACTATCAGTCCAGGCAGCTAATTCTATTTTCATATAGCTCCTACAATTATTAGATAGATTTTCTTAATATCAGGTCTAATTAACCTATTCATCATTTCATAGGCAAATACCTAGAGTGCTGCAATTGAGCTTAGAACCTTCTGAATTCATATGTCTTATTATTTTACAGATCAGGAAACTAAGATCTTTGACTTGCCCCAAATCATATAGGTTAAGTAAGTGATATAACTGTTTCATCCTTTGTTTTAGTTCACTTCCCTGGAGCTGAACAGGATATGTCTAATCCCTTGTCTGTGTGATAGGCTTTAAAGTCCTTAAAAACAAGCTATCATACTCTCCCCAAATCACCTCTCTAAATACAACATTTCCAGTTCTTTTAGTTGATTCTTCAGTGGAAATAACTCATGTCCCTTCACCAATCTGATCAGCTTTCTCTGAAATTTCTCCCACTTACTAATGTCCTTCTTAAAATGTGTCAATCAGAACTGAACACAATGCTCTAGATGTTGTCTGACCAGGGCAGAGTACAGGGAAGCTGGTTACTCCCTAAGTACGGAGTACTCTTACTTACTTACTACTTCTTCTCTCCCTTCTCTCCCTCCTTCCCTTTTCTTTTCCCTTTCCCCTCCCACAGTACTCATCTCTGTCCCTTCTTTCCCTCTACTGTAATTTGTCTTTTTGCCTCTTAATGTGATGTAATTTACCCTTTTCTGCCTCTTCCTTTCCTCTTTTTGCCTATTACAATCATTTTTCATGGCTTAATTAGTTTTTTAGCATCACACCAAAACCAGCTTAAACCCATCCCCTCTGTCTATGTATTTGCCTTCTAGATGACATAATAAAGATATGATTCTCAAGAGTTATAAGTATCATCTCACGTAGGGATGTAAATAGTTTGCCCTTATTGAATAAAATGTTTGTTTGTTTTTCCTTTTCCTGTTTACCCTTTTATGACTCTCTTGAGTCTTGTATTTGAAGATCAGATTTTCAGTTGAGTTCTGGTCTTTTCTTTAGGAAAGTCTGGAAGTCCCCTACTTCATTGAATGTCCATCTCCTTCCCTAAAAGTTTATACTCAGTTTCACTGGGTAGCTAATCCTTCCTTATAATACAAGCTCCTTTACCTTATGGAATATCATATTCTAAGCCCTTCTATCTTTTAATGTAGAAGCTTCCAGGTCCTACCTAATCCTGATTGTGGTCTCATGGTGTTTGAATTGTTTGTTTCTGGCTGCTTGCAGAATTTTCTCCTTGATCTGATAATTCTGGAACTTGGCTACAATATTCCTTGGTGTTTTTAATTTGAGATCTCTTTCAGGAGGTTACTGTTGGATTCTTTTGATGACTTTTTTACCCATTTATTCTAGGACCTCAGGGCAGTTTTCCTTAATAATTTCTTAAAAGATGTCCAGGCTCTTCTTTTGGTCATGACTTTCAGGAAGAACAACAATACTTAACCTCCTGAATCTATTTTACAGGTCAGTTGTTTTTCCACTGAGGTATTTTATGTTTTCCTCTATTTTTTCATTCTTTTTATTTTGTTTGACTAATTCTTAATGTCTCATAGAGTCATTAACTTCCACTTGTTCAATTCTACTTTTTAATGAATTTTTTCTTTGGTTAGCTTCTTTTTTTTAACCTCCTTTTTCATTTGGTCAGTTCTATTTTTTTAAGGAGTTGTTTTCTTCAGTGTACTTTTTGTTTCTTTTTCGTCAATTGTATTTTTAAAGTAATTGTCCAGTTTTTCTTCTACCACTCTCATGTGACTTTTAAACTTCTTCTTGATCTCTTCCAAGAAGGCTTTTTGGGCTTGAGACCAATTCATATTCCCCTTTGACATTTTAGATGTGAGCATATTGACCATGCTGTCCTCTTCCGAATTTGTATTTTGATCTTCCCTGTCACCAAGATATTTCTCTCTGGTCATTGTTTTTCTGTGTTTTTAGTCACATTGTCTGTCCTTTTTTCTGGTTTTTAAATTTCATCTCTGCTTCTGGTGTCTAGGGAACACTATCCCAGACTTCTTGTGCTGGGGGTTAGGGATGTGACTACTGGTTTTGTGTGCTGGGGCATGAGGTGCTGGCAACTGGAGGTTGTAGTGGTCTGGTAGTCTATCTGGTGCTGAGCTGGAGCTGGTGGTAATGGCTAGCGTGTGACTGATGTTGACACTTGCCTGCTTCTCCACCCTGGGGCTCAGGATCTACCCCTGGGATGCTGAGGTGGGACTTGCTGCTGGCTTGCTAGGATGCCTCTCATCCTGTACTGGTCTCTTTCAGCCAAAGCAAGAGGGACCTTTCCTGTTAATATTTCTAATCCCCTGAGCTAAAAGACTGCTGTACCTCATCTTTCTACTGGCTCCACTCTTCCAAGATTTTTTCTGGGGCAATATTCTCTGGGTTTTTTCCACGTCTATAAAGGAGGGTGAGAGTAACTTACTGCTTACTCTGCTATCTTGGCTCCTGGAAGTCTAAATAAGTGACTTTCAAACATTCAGTTTGTGGACTGATAGCTTCAGGAGCCTACTCTCACTTACTTAAAAATGAAGTCTTCTAAGATTGAATCAATTTTCTTTACTGTCTCCTGCCAAGTCTTCACCTCTGTCCAAATAATAATGAATAATTGTGTAGTTTCAAAGTTTAGGAAATGCTTCACCAATAGTATCTTATGGGAGTTGTTTGACAACACTATGAGTTAGGTTCTAGAGATATTATTCATCATTGCTATGATACAAATCAGGAAACTAGCTCAGAGCAATTAAGTGATTCCTCCATGATTACATAGTTAATAGGTGGTAGAGGCATAATTTGGATTATGGTCTTCTTTACTTCAATTTTAAGACAGTGTCCATCATGCCTCTTGAAAGTTTCTCTGCATTGTGCCCCATTTCTTCTACACAGGTAGAGGATAGAAGACAAAGGAAATTGTATGGAATACTTTTACAAATGTAATTTTGTTTGATCCCATAACAACTTTCTTACAAGGTAAGTGCTATGATTATGCTCATTTTATAGTGGAAGAAACAGAAGCAGACAGCAAGTGACTCACCTAGAATCACACAATTAATGTTTGAAACTGGATTTGAAATAAAGTCCTCTTGACTCCAGGCCCAGTACTCTTTATCCACTGTGCAGCTGTGCTGTGATATTTTCAGCTGCTTCATAACACCTAATGTTTTTTCTTTTTCTTTTTTCCTTTTTTTAAAATTTTGTAATTTTTT
>JAQQSW010023535.1:0-10256 GCA_028646575.1 Pseudocheirus occidentalis
AAAGGCAGGTTGGGGTGAGTGAGAAAAAAGGTGGCTAATGCCTCATGCCAGATACTGTGGTTTTGAGGCACTTAACATACCCTTTTCATAAGCATATGCAGAATAAACATAAGTAAATACAAAGTAGTTAATACAAAGTAGTTAGATACAGTAGTTGAGGAATGTTTATTTCCAGTTTTACTTTTGCTCATGTAGTAAACTTTTTATCTCCTTGCCCCTCTTTCCCTCTGACTACTTAAATCCCACCAACCTAGACTTCTCCAAGCATTTCTAAACATTTAAGTCTTTTTATCATTCCCTACTATGAATTCTTTTGTATTAACCATTGAGGGACTTGATCACATGCTGTCTAGTCTTCTGATTGCTGCTTCTTCCTTACCCAACAAGTATATATCAGTCAGTCAAGTAGAATTTATTAAGCACTTACTATGGGCTGAGTACTGCCCCAAATACTGGAGATACAAAGAAAGAAAGAAAGAAAGAAAGAAAGAAAGAAAGAAAGAAAGAAAGAAAGAAAGAAAGAAAGAAAGAAAGAAACATGGGAAAGAAAGAAAGAAAATATAGGAAAAAAGAAAGAAAGAAAATATAGGAAAGAAAAAAGAAAGAAAGGAAAGATATGAAAGAAAAATAGGAAAGAAAAAAGAGAAAGAAAGAAAGAAAGACAGGAAGGAAGGAAAGAAGGAAGAAAGGAAGGAAGGAAGGAAGGAAGGAAAGAAGGAAGGAAGGAAGGAAAGAAAGATACGAAAGAAAGAAAGATAGGAAAGAAAGAATTCCTGCTCTCCAGGACCTCACATTCTGAGGGAGACAGCATGTAAACAACTATGTACCAAAAAGATGTAGAGTAGTATCCCAAAAGCCATAGGGAAGTCTTATATGTTAACCCCTTAAAACACCTATATTTTAATTTTGTAGTAGCTTTAATAGCTACTACATTGAAACTTTTAGGACACCCTGTGTACCGGCCAAAATGGGGGTTGTCTCAGAGAGAGGGCAATAAGAATAAATAGAACTGTGAAAGGCCACTGGTAGAGGTGAGTTTTGAGCTAAGACTTAACCGAAGAAAGGGAAGGAAGGAAGTGGAGATGAGGATGAAGAAAGTTGGAAGTCTGGGAGAAAACCAGTGAAAATACTTAATCAAGAGATCTAGTATCCTGTGGAAGGAACAACAAGGAGGCCAAAGTCACTGGATCCCAGAGTATATGGAGGCGGGTAGGATGGTGTAAGAAGACTGAAAGGGAAGCGGCCCAGTTATGAAGAGCTTTGAAAAACAAAGAGGAGGTTCTATTTTTTATCCTCAAAGTAATAGGAAACCACTGGAGTTTATTGAACAGGGGAATGATATGTCAGATCTGCAGATTGGGAAGATAATTTTAACAGCTGAATAGAGGATAGATTGGAGTGGGGCAGGGAGGGGTGGGGAGCTTGAGTCAATGAGACCAGCTAGCAGCCTGCTAAAAAAAGTCTAGGTATGAGAGATGAGGTCCTGAAACAGGTCATGGCAAAGTCAGAGTAGAAAAAAGGCTATATACAAGAGATAGGAGAAGGAAGAATTGACAGGACTTAGCCAAAGATTGGATGAGGGTGGTGGTGAGAGAAATCCTATGATCTGAGAGTCTTCTCTCTTTAACATTTTTATAAGCTCCTAGAGGTCAAGTGTCAAGCTGAGCTATCAGCAGTCATTGATTTGAGAGCCAGGCTAGAAGCCAAATCCTGCAGAACCAAGGCAGAGGTCAAGAATCAAGTGCAGGATCAAACTGAGCAGACAGTCTGGAATCACAAAAGATATAGAAGCCTATGGTCAAAGATGGAGAAGAGAATCAGAGCCAAGAAATCAGGCAGGAGCCATGGAAATCATACAGAAGTCAAAAGTCAAGATGGCATCAGAGTTCAAAGCCAAATAAGCTATCAGGAAAGCAGAATCAGAGAGAAGGTCTTAACAATCAGCAAACCCAACCTCAGACAGTAAACCTCATATATTCTTCCTGCAACAGAAGGTCTAGATTGTTAATATATGGCTAACATGCTGGAAAAACTACTTCCCTGTAGATTCTATGGTCAGGTACCATATTTTATTTAAAAAAAAAAGAATATTCCTTTCATCTAGTAAAGCTCAATAAATACTATGCTTGTTGAATGAATGACAGAGCACTTGACCTTTCAGTGCCAGGATTTCTGCATCAGTCATATTAACATTTCCTTACCTCTACACATTTTGCCAAAAAAGTAAAATACGGTAATACACATGAAACACTTGGGCTCATATAGAGCAAATATAATTTCAACTGACAATATATTAAGGTTCCTATGGGACCTTGGCCAAGTCATTTGCCCTCTATGGAAGTCATTTTCTTTTGGTTTGAAATTATGATGTTGGACAAGATGGACTTTTGGGTTTCTTTAGGGTCCAAATCCTATGATCCTAAAGTAATTCTTTACTTACTGTGAAATCAAGCCCAAGATTAGTATAGAGCATTTTGTGGGCATCGGTGTTGGATCATATGCATAAAGCATTAAGTTTCTCTCCTGCCTAGCTAGTTCAAGATTTTACTTTTTTTTTTTTAAGAAAGAAGAAAATTCCTTGCACAAGAAGAC
This sequence comes from Pseudocheirus occidentalis, assembly GCA_028646575.1. Classification (NCBI taxonomy): domain Eukaryota; kingdom Metazoa; phylum Chordata; class Mammalia; order Diprotodontia; family Pseudocheiridae; genus Pseudocheirus; species Pseudocheirus occidentalis. Next base: position 2,593 of record JAQQSW010023535.1, read on the forward strand.
CAAAATGTCCTAAATGCATTGGTATATGACTCTGGAAGCATAATGTGTTTTGTTTTTTTCCTGTGGCAGATTTACCTCCATAATCATGTTTTGGTTAGGTCAATATTGAAAATTGTTTGCTCTCACTATAATTACAGTGGACAGAGCATAATTTCTGGAGGTAGAGGATGTGGATTTGATTCCTTCCTTTGCCACTTAACTTTATGTCCTTGGGCAAATCTATATTTGTAAAGTAAAGCGAGGGGGTCAAACGATATCATCTCTAAGGTCCTTTCTCACTATAAATCTTTGATCCTACATTATATAGACTTGTTCAAAAATGAAATGGGCTTCTTTTTTGTAGTAGTGAGCTCCCTATCAATGGAAGTATTCATGAAGAGGCCTGATACTTGGCCTTCTGTTGGGGACATGTTGAAAATACTCCTCAAGCAAGAAGTAGGCTTGAATAGAAGATATTTAAGATTACATTCAAAGCTAGGCAGCTGTGGTTTGATAATAAAAAAGAATTTGCATTTTCTGATCAGGACAATACTTCCCTCTGTTGACTATCTCCAATTTATTCTGTATATATCTTGTTCATATAAAGAATACATATGTCTTGTCTCTCCTATTAGACTGACCTCCTTGAGATGTGGGACAGTTTTTGCCCCTTTTTTCTGGATCTCCTGTGCTTATCACACTCCTGTGCTTATGCGCTTGGTGCGTAGTAGATGTGCTTGGCAAATGCTTATTGACTGACTAGTGAAAATGGGAGGTGGCCTCTAAATTGTTCTAGACAGGAAACAGATATATAACCAGGCATTAAAAATTTTTGTCATGGATTGATATTTTAAGTGGATAACCTTCCTGTAGGTATGGGTCAGAAGATAGTCTCTGAGTAAAAATTAATTCCATTTTTGAAGAGAAAATCATGGATCAGTGAGTTTAAAAAAATATGTCTTGTTTACTTTCTCAGGAAATGTTCATAAGCATTTTAAAGGACACAGCTGCTCCCACAATGTGTATTTACATGAACTTAACCATTTTGCGCTGGACCAAATGATCCCGACCAGGCAGAAAATCTGCATATTGTAACCTTTGGTTAAAAGGTCTGGATTTTCATGTTGTGTCCTGTAATAGTAAAGTGACTGTGAGTGACTGGTAGAGCCTCCATTTTGTGTGTTTCCCACGGACAGTTGGAGGTTTGTATGACAGGGAAAAATTTGCTTTTGTAGAGTTTGGTTGACTTGAAATTCATATTATGTTTAAATGCCTTTCAGATTAAATTTATTAGCAACTCCTTAAAAACCAGCACTTGCAGGATGCAAATTAGTATCCAGTCAGGGGTATGTTGACATTTGATGTAAAAGATTTATGGAACTATCACTTGAAGGAACAAGTCAATCTTTCCACTCTTTTCAATATTGACACAGTTCCCCCCAAGAGAACCACATTAAGTTTAAGATTTCACTTTGTGGTGGGGGAGCTTGGGTTGGACTCAGAAGGTAAAGAAAAATAATGGTTAAGGAAGACAGTGAAAGATTGTATAAGGAATCAACAAATAATCTAGAGTGTAATTTATTGTATTCCAAGATGATGAAATGAATGTCCAAAGTCAATCTAGAGCCTTCGGAACAAATTTTGTAAAGTCTTATATGTAAGATGTGGTTTCTAAAGCTTATAAAAGTGCCAGATTAATGCCAAAAAATAAAGGGGGGGGGAAGATTAACCAGAGAAATGGCAATTGTTTCACTTAACTTTTGTGTTCTGAAAAACACCAGGCAAAAATTTAAAAATACTTCTGGAAGGGTTTTAAGTCACTTGTAATCAAATAGTTGCAGCTTCCTCATTCTACAGGGAGAAACTGAGGCCTGGAGAAGTTAAATGACTTACCCTGGGATACAACAGCTTTAGGATTTGAATACATGTCCTGTTATTCTAAAATCAATGCTTTTTCACTGTACCATGGTGCTTCCCAACTAAATGAGTAACAATTCTCAAAGCTTCATAAAGAATAAATCATTTCTATCTAATCTCATTCTCTAACAGAGTTCTTGGCTTGATATTTGTCCATTATTCTTAATCTATCTTGAGTATAAAAATTGACTTTCTTGATTTCTTTCTTTTTGATGTATTAATCAGTAAATAGAGAAATATGGTCTAGAGAGGATAGCTATTGGAAAGGTAAGCAGCTTCTTAAAGTTTAGATAGCACACAAGAGTATGTTAAGCTGGAGGTAATACTGTTGTTTGTTTTTTCACAGGAGTAGGCCTGGATCTAACATTTAACATTTTCTCCAGTGGCTGAATGATGGAGTAGAGAAAATTCCTAATTGCTTAAACTTTGGACACCACAATTTAAAAGCTACTTTGGTAATTAGTAATTAGAACTGAACTCAGTTGGATAACGTTATATAAGGACACAGATTAAGGACACAAAAATTAAATGGAAGATGGATAATATTTGACAAGGTAGGCAAGATCTAAAGGCCAAAGAAGTTAATAAGGGGTCTTGTGTCAGCCCCATAATTAAGTCAACTCTTGATTATCTGTAATAATGAGCAGAATCAGAGACAGAGCTTCAAGATAAAGTAAAAAGAATTAGGATGAGTTACCCTGGAGAAGAGAAGCTTCAGGGAGGAGTTTATCTTCAAGTATATCATTTTAAAGAAATAGTTGAATAATACCTGATATTTAGGCATCAAAATAATTTACAAAGAAAATTTGTGGAAACTCCCTCTCCACAATTTCCTTTAAAATATGGTAGATTCTGGGCCATGTGAGTAACAAAATAGCAGATGAGACATTTTCTCTGATCCCCTGACCTCCCAAACTTCCCCAAAATGGAAATGTGTCAAAAGTAAAGCAACTTCTGCTATTTCCATGATCTAGGACCAAGAAGACCTCCCCCAGTCAAAAATAAAACAAACCCCAAACATAGGAACTAAAGATCACTGAGCATCCCTCCTCTATCTCCCACACTATTGTCAGTGAGTCCACACTAGTATACCCAAGGATTTGAGATAAGCTTCCATCCAAACCTATACCTACACCCTGTTCTTCCCTTCTTTCTCTTTGCAATGTGATAAACTCACTGAGTCCAGGCTCCAGAAATTTCCTGGGGTCTCAATCATTAGATTGGCCACAACCCTTTAGGAGTAAAAGACTTATGGGTGTTATAGCCAAGAAGTAACAATGCTATAAAGTTATAAACTGCTATTAGCTTTGAAGATCCCGTGTTTTGGGGAAAGCAGGTTTTGAACTGCTGGTTTTGGTCCAAAGGACTAAGGAATAGAGACTAATGAATGCTCCTATAGATTATGGGAGAGGAAGACTATATTGGATGAGGCCTAAAGATTTCAGTGCCTGAGTAGTCTATTGGTCCTAGGAAGGAGAGAAATTGTAACCCCTGAGGACAAATGGCTCCCAGAGCAATAGAAGAAGACTGATCATAAAGGGAATTTACAGGCCAACATATGAAAGGAAAAAATAAAGATTAAAAAGAGAAGGTACATACTGGTGGGAGGGGGGAGATGCTTTACCATGGGACAGTGTCCTTTCTGATACATGCAGTAACCAGCATTGTTCAGAGAGTAAAGCCCAATAGAAAAAGGGGTCTGTGGGATAAACCCTACAAGGCAGTGGTAGAAAGAGTCTAGAGTGCACAACCTAGCACTGATTACCTGAAAACTTTGGTTGTATAAAGCAAAAAGAGAAAAGAGAGAGACAAAATTATAATAGAGGTCATGAATCAGGGACTGGGGGTCTAGTGTAACCAGAAAGAGAATGGATAATGAAGAGAATGAAAGAAATAATTTTGAGAAAGGGGCACAAAAATTAAATTACAAAAAACTAATAAATGGAGCTGGCTGAGGTGGAGAGATTAAAAGGGAATGCATCTGCCTAACTGATAAGAAAAAAATGGGGTAGAAATTTATAAACAGATAAAAGCAATAGAGAGGAACTAATAAACAAAACCCTAAAGGGAAAGAAGTAACAAATGAAAAGAGGGGATTGGAATGAAGAGAAAAGAACTAGTGGGAACACAGCAATTAAAAAAAAGATTAAAGTAACTGAAGGAACATAATACTGTGTTTATAGCAGAAGAGTGGAAAAAAGTATTACTTGAAAAAAAAAGCAGTTTTAGAGATGGAGGAAAATATAAGCCTAAATGTTATAATTTTAAATGTTAATGGATTAAATAAGCTACTAAAAATGAAAAAGAGCGACAGATTGGATATAAAAACAAAGTCCTACAATCTGTTGCTTTTAAGAAACACATTTAACAATCTTGCACAAAATAAAACTGAGGGGATAAAAAAATACTATGCATCAACTGAATTTTTAAAAAGCAGGACCTGTTATCAAGCTATCAGACAAAACAAAAACTAACATTCAAAAAATAAAAAGAGTAAAGAAGGGAATTATATCGTGCTGAAAGGAACCATAAATCACAAATCTTTATCAGTAATAAGTTTACCCACTCCAAATGCCTTAGCATTCAGATTCATAAAGGAAACATTATTTGAGCTTCAGGAAGACATAGACAGTAACACAATAATAACAGGAGACTTCAGTATCCTTCGTTCAGTTTTGGATAATTCTAACAGAAAGATAATCAAAAGGAAAAATATGGAGCTGATTAAATTTCTGTAGAAACCAGAGTTAAAAGATTTACAGCAATTTCTAAATGGTACAATAAAATAATAAACATACTAATCTGCACAATCTGAAATTTATTTGTTTTTTTACCAGGTACTAGGATACTAATACATTTCAATTAAACGAAAAAAGGCAGAAATAATCAATGTATTGTTTACAGACTATAATGTTATAAGAATAGAAATTCATTCAGGGATCACAAACAAAAGATAAAGACTTAAATTAAGACTTTACAATGAAATCTTAGAAGAGTGGCTTAAAGAACAAATTGTAGAAAACATAAAAATGCAAGAGAAAATGATAATGATGAAACAACATAACATTTCTGACATTCAACTGAAGAAGTCCTCAGGGGAAAAATAATATCTTTGTAACCATATATTAATATGACAGGAGAAAAGAAGATTAATGAACTAAATATGCATCTAAAATTAATGAATTCACAAATAAACCTAAAATAAGCAGAAAAGGGAGATATTAAAATTTAGAGTTGAAAGATTAAATTGGAAACAAAAAAAACCAAATAGAAATGACAAATACAACATAAGGCTGTTCTTCAAAAGGTGAATAAAACTGATAAACTCTTAGCTAATTTTGCTAGAAAGAATAGAAAATCTAGGCACTATATTAGTACGTGAGCAAGGCGAAATCAGCAAAACCTGAAGAAATTAAAAAATGATAAGAAGACATTATTCATTCTCATAAACTAGCAAAACTGAGAACATAAAAGAGAGGAATATTTTCAAAAATAAAAAAATTCAAAATATCAGAGGACCTGATAGATATCTCAAATAATCCAGCGTCAGAGAAGTAGAGATCTAGCTATAAGGAACTAGCAAGGGAGGTGGGGAAAAAAACCTGGATATGGTGAATCACAAAAGAATTCCATCAAATCTTTAAATAATAATTTATATACATGCTTCAGAAATTATTTTCAAAAATTGAGAAATAAAAGAAAAACTACCACAGTTTTTATAAGACAAATATTGTCCTAATACTTAAGCTAAGGAAAGACAAACCATGGAGAGAAAACTATAGGCAAATATCTTTGATGACATTGATTAAACAATCCTAAACAAAATCTTTTCAAATGGATTATGGTGACTTATCAAAAAAAATCATTCATTATGATCAAGTGGGATTTATACTAGGATTCAAGGATGGTTCAATATTAGAAAAATAAACAGCATAATAGTAATCGTATTAAAACACCAAATTTCCCAAACTGCATAACCATTTAAATAGATGCAAAAAAAGCCTTTGAAAAGTACAATAATCTTTTATATTAAAAATGAAACAAAATCTAGAAAGTATATGTATAAAGGAACCTTTCTTTTTATATCATTAAAGAATCTATTGAAAACCAAAAGCAAGGATTTTGTGCAATGAGGATACACTAGAACCTTTTTCCTATAAATATAGGAGTGAAGCAAGGCTGCCCACTCTTCCCACTATTATTTGGTATGGTATTGTAAATTTAAGCAATAGCAATAAGATGAGAAAGAAAAAAAGGAATAAAGATACATAAAGATGAAATAAAACTATCCCCTTTTTTTTGCTTAGAACACCTCAAAGAATCAGCAAAGATGCTACTTCAGCTAAATTGAAGACCACAAAATAAATTCTTAAAAATCAACAGCATTTTGATGTGATAAACACACAAAGCAATAAATAGAAAGGGAAATCTCATTACAAATAACCAGAAAATGCATTAAATATCTTGGGATTAATATCCCAAAGAACACAATAGAATTCTATAGATTTTATTATGATTCACTCCTTAAAAAATTAAAGAGCAGCCTAAAATAGCTAGAAGAATATTCAATGCAAGAAGAGCCATTATTTAAAAAAATGACAATACTACCAAAATTATTTTATACTTTTAATGCTATACCAAGTAAATATCCTGGGAATTGATGGAACAAAAAAGAAGGATGAAGAAGGGAATATCCCTTCTACACTTTAGACTATATTATAAAGAAGTGGTCTTCAAAACCATCTGATATTGGTTTAAAAAATCAATAAATAAAGACTATATAAGGGAGAGTAAGAAAAAAATAGAACTTAATAGATCAGCACTTCATAGAAAGGAAAACAAGTTTCCTAAGGAAAAATTCTCCCTTTTTGTTAAACAAATAACAAACAAAACTATTGGGACAACTGGAAAGGAGTCTGGTGAAATTAATCTTAGACTTACACCTTAGACTAACCCCACTCAACAGTACATTCTAAATAGACATGTGACCTTAAATATTAACATTCATACTGTAAAAAAATATAAATGAAAGAGACAGAGATCATGTACCTTGCATAGCTATGGGTAAGAGATGCATTTTTAATTGAAGAAGAAATTGAGGAAATTGCCAAAGATTAGATAACTTAGATTACTTGAAACTGAAAGAGTTCTATGCAGACAACATTCATACAAGTTAAGATATGATATGAATGGAAGTGGTCAAGTAGGGATAATATTTGCATTAAGTTTACTTGAAAAGGGTTTGTTATCCAAGATATAGATATGATTAACATGTGTTTATATCTGTCTGTGTATTTAATATCCATTTCCTAACAGATAAATAATCATAAAAATGAACAGTTATCAAAAGGAGAATTATATTTACAACTACACAAATTAATGCTCTAAATCACAAATAATAAGAGAAATCCAAATCAAAAGTACGGTGACCTTTCACTTGAAAATTGGCCAAAATGTCAAAAAATGGCAATAGCTAATGTGAGAGGGATTGTGAAGATAGATTCACTAATACATTGCTGGTGGAGCTGTGAAATGGTACAAGCATTTTGGAAAACAATTTGGAATCATGCAAATTAAATGTCAATACCCTTTGAACAAGAGGTTTTATTACTGGACTTATATCCTAAGGAAGATATTGATAAAAATAATCCCCATATGCTCAAAAATATTTATAGTTAAAATTTGTTATAGCTAAGAATTAAAAAAAACAAAGTAGATGCTCATCAGTTAGGGAATGGCTGAATGAATTGTGATACATGAACTCAGTG
>JAQQSW010023536.1:0-10256 GCA_028646575.1 Pseudocheirus occidentalis
GCTCAGTATCACCTTGGAGAGAGGTCTCAAGCGATAATAATGACCAGCATTTATATAAAGAATAAAAACTTATAAAGCATTTTATATATACACTTTCCTTTGAACATCGCAAGAACCAGATGAGGTAAGTGCTAAACTGAGTATTATTTCCATTTTACCATTAAGGAAACTGAGGCTCAGAAGGGCTAAGTAAATTGCCTATGGTCATACAGTTGTAAAATAGACCAAGCCAGAATGTGTGTGTGCGTGGTGTATGTATGTATGTGTGTGTGTATGTGCATATATATGCAAGGTAAGAAATAATGTGGGCCAAGGAAAGGTTCAGATAAAGTGCTTTGAGACTATTTGTTGAGGGAGAGAACACTTTCAGCTAGAGGAATTAGGATAGTACTGCACCGAGCATGCAAAGAGAAGGAGGAAAGGGGGAAAAAAGGAAGAGGGTGTGGGGGAGAAGGAGTGAGGGAGGACATAGTACTTCTGGGAGTGAATAATGGCCATACAAATGCCAAGAGCTGGGAGATAGCACTCTGGTGTGAAAACAAGTACTTTTGCTAGATGGATTTATGTCTCTCAGGTGGCTTCCTTCCTCCTCACTTTGTCCTGACTTCTAAGTTGAGAGAGATATAGAATATTGTAGATGGAAGCGGTCCAAAGCAGGCCCATCCTCTGATAGTCAGACTATCCTCTGGTACACCTGAAGCAGCTCCACTGATCTAGGAGTTCTGCCTTGGCCCTCACTATACCGTTGGTCCTCTTCAAGAACAAAGAATCACCAACTATAACAACAGATCAAATCCAGGTAAATCATTATGAGCAGAGATGGCTCTAGGCACAATTCTGACAGTCTAAAGTTTATCTCTGGTGTTTCCTGTTTTGCTTTCTTTGCCCTTTTCCTTCTCTGTACTGTTCCCAGTGTCCTCCAGAAGAGATCTCCTCATACTCTTCTAAAACCTGTACTAAAGAAGGATCTGATATCAGTCATTTAGGTTTTAGGATAAATTGATACCAGCATAGCCCCTCTTAGTGATATTTGCATTTAAAACTTTGTGTCTAACTATAGAATGAAAAATATTATTGAACAGATCAGAAAGGTATTGGTGCGGAGTGGTGGTGCTAAATGTTTTCTTTATTCCTTTAGATCAGGTAAACTTGGGGTCCATGGACTTTGTTTTCAAAAAATATGCATTTTGATCATTCTACTTTATATAATTTATTTCCTTTCAATACTCAATATTGTGTTTTATACATTTGCAAACATTACTCTGAGAAGGGGTCCTTAGTCTTTGCCAGACTCTTGAAGGGGTCTGTGACACACACAAAAAGAACTTAAGAACCTTTGCTTCAGAGTATGAGGTATAACATGCAAGGTAGCAGGGAGGGTCACTTTGTCAAAATACAACCACCACTGCCCAGAATTTCACCGTTTGTGATGCATGTCTTTGTATCTTAAAGGTTTTTGGTCTTTGAGGTCCCCTAGTAAAATGTAGGTACTATTGAAAAGAGACATCTTAAGCCTCATCAGTTGCTACAAATAAATAAGTTGAAAATCTAAAGATTCTGGAGAATGAGATGTGATGTAGGGTCCAAAGTAGAGGAAGAATAGAGAGTAGTTAGTTACCAGGAAGCAAGAGCAAGACCGAACCAGAAGGCAAGAATGAGTTCGAGATTTGTTCCATCCTGAATAGGATTACTTTGAGCTGGGAGAGAGAAGAAAACACCCATAAAGAAAGGGCAGTCAAAGACAGGCCTTTCCTAGGCTATTTTTGAGAAAAAGCGGCTCTCATGGCAAAGGATCAGATTCCTAAATAGAAGAAGACTCTGCGTACAAGTCATGGCTGTTGTCATATCCAAAGTCTCCACCTGGGGTAGAGAAGGCCATTTGATCATAGATCTAAAGTTGAGAAGAGTCAACTTTCTCATTTTCCAGGTGAGGAAACTGAGTCTCAGGGAAGTTAAGTGACTTGTCCAAGAGCACACCAACTGTGAGCGATGGAAGTGGACTTTGATATTAAGTGAATGTGAGTGAGCTATATTTTGGTCTCTGGTCCATAGTGTCTTTATCTGCAAAATGGTGATAATACTTGCAATTTCTATCTGATAATTTTTGGGGATTTGTTTGTGAGAAAATTTCTTTGAAGAATGTGAAACTCAATACATACATACATACATACATATATATATATATATATACACACACACACATACACACATACACACAAATATATAAATATGTGTATACGTCAGCTGTTAGAGAAGTAGAGTACTGGGTAGAGTAGAGTACTGGGCTCAGAATCAGAAAGACCTGAGTCCAAATCCAGCTTCAGACATTTATTAGCTATGTAACTGTGGGCAAGTCACTTAACCTCTGTTTGCCTTCATTTCTTTAACAATAAAATGAGGATGATAATAGCACCTAACCTCCCAGGGTTGTTGTGAGGATCAAATGAGATCATTTTTGTGAGTATTTGCCACAGTACAAGGCACATAGCAGGCATTTAATAAAATGCTTATTCAATTCCTGCAACCTCTTCCCCTGTGATATATGTGTTGGAGGTTGTTGTGATGCCCTCTAGTGTATGAGAGTGGCTAGTTGGTGGGACATAGACACCTGTGAGAATTGATTGGAGGATACCCCTTAGACCAGGGTTTCCAAACTTATTTGTTCTACTGCCCCCTTTAAAAAAATACCCAGTGCCCCCCTCCAAAATCTACCTTTTTTAACCTTTTAATGCTTTAAAAATTTTTTTTCATCATTTAAAAAATACACATTTTTTTAAATGATGTGTCTTAAATTTAATTATTTATTGTAAATTTGTGGACTTTTTCAGCATTCAAATTTTGGGGACACATTATCGCATCATGTAACCACAAAGTATTATATTGTAAACAAGTCATTACATGTGCATATTCCTGCGGATGCAAGCTGGGAAAATACGACCCATTCTCCTGACAACACTTGCTTCTTAAGATCTATCAGCAGACTTGATGGCAAATCAGTTACAACTTGCATTCTGTGTGTTTATTTGGAAAATAATGTAATCACTGCAACTTTAACTCTGTGACACAGCAGATGAAACAGGTACAAACTGTTTTTCAAAATTTTCTTCTGTTCTCTTCCTTCCTTACACTTTCACTGCCCCTTTATTTTTATTCAATGCTCCCCCCTCATAGGACCTGAGGCTACTACTGTCTCTCTGAATCATTCCAGCACCCCCCAGGGGGCCATATCTCCCACTTCGGAAACCTCTGCTGCCTAGACTAACATGAGAACTGCCATATTACCCACAAGAGACCAGTCACACATAAGCTTCTCTGAGAGCCTGAGGCACACTGGGTATTTGGGTAACTAACCAAGTATTGGTATTACTTGGTGGTATGAATTATGTAATGATGATCAATGTGCAAGAAGTAGCATAAAAAATATCATTCAGAGAATGGATGTATCTATTAGGAAAGAAGTAGGCCAATTATGTAGCAGAAGCAAGGATAGACAACCCAAGTGATACCCTGGTAGGTAGAGAATATAAAAAGTCCTGGAGGAAGGCCTCCAGCACATTGGGCACGTCTTTCAGACAGGATTTATGTAAGACAAGAATCTCACAGGATGAGAGGGCCATTTCCAGTCATCCTGATCCATATCTTGCCATTGGGACCAAATGGTTCTGGAGGAGAAAGTAAGGTCTGTGACCTTGTATGGCACTGTTTCACTTAAATCCAATTCATTTGCAAGTCATGGCATCATCTTTCTGATGTCACGGTCCTCTTCAAGAGTGAAGGACAGGGGGCGGAGTCAAGATGGTGGCGTAGAAGCAGAACTCCGCCAGCTACCCTCATAACCACTTCAAATACCTATAAAATATGACTCTAAACAAATTTTTAGAGCTCCAAAACCCACAAAATGACAGAGTAACAAAGCTCCCGCTGAAGGCAGCCCAGCAGGTGGACGGGAATGCTTCATCACAGAGGCTGGGAGCAGAGCCAAGCCCCATGCGGTTTTAGCCCCAGGGTGCCCAGGAGAAGCCACAGCTGGAGCTTTCAGGAGAGTGAATCACTGGCAGCTGTGGTGGTTTCCAGAATTTTCAACCCATAAGATCCAAGGACAAAGGGAAAGGTTAGTGGAACTCAGCTAAATTTGGGGGAGAGGGTCCAGCCAACCTCCTCCAGAGCTAGAAGCAGTCTGAAGCAACAGCTCTGCAGTTGCCTCCACGTGGCTGCTTCAGAGCTCCCAGTCTGCAGATTACAAGGGGGCCAAATGATCATTCAGAGGCTAAATGCCTTTTCCTTGACCAGCCTGGATTGGAATCACATTCTTGGGTGGTGGTCCTGAGGTGTGTGACCAGTGTGCCAAAGCTGGTGAGGGCTGCAGAGACAACAGCTTCCTAATAGCTCCGGCAGCTGTGAAAACCCCAGCAATTTGGGACAGAGCTCTCCCCTCTGAAAGCAGAGTTCTACTGAGCTGCTTATAGAAGACACTGGAAAGAGATTAATACTAGATATAGGGTTTCTACCCCCCAAATAAAAAAAAAATTTTAAGTGAAGGACAAACAACAACATAATAGAAAGGCATTGATCGCATTAACAGGATTTACAGATCACTGAAGTTTTGGGGTACAAAGGATAAGTACTCGGTCATTTAAAGCTTCTTTGCCACTCTGATCTCATTGATGACTATTGCCACTTTCTTACAAAGCGAATCAGATGTTTTCTACAAATGTGTCAGCTTCATTGTCATTAGTGGTGAGAATAAATAGATACCTATAGTCAATCTGACAAAATCTATTGCATTTTGCATCTAACTTTTTTCTTCTTTCCAGTGTCATCTATAAACAGCTTGAAGATAACTTTGGGTTGGTATGTGGCACAGTGGACAGACGGCAAGTCCTTGAGCCAGGAAGACCCAAGTTCCAATCTGAGCTTAGTTCTTGGTTGTGTGACATTGAGAAAGTCATCTAATCTCTGCTTGCCTCAGTTTCTTCACCTGTAAAATGAACATAATAGCATCTACCTCTCAGGGTTGTAGTGAGGATTCAGTGAGATCATTGTAAAGCATTTAGCATGATGCCTGGTACATAGTAAGCAGGACATAAATGTAATTTTATTATTATTATTTAGTTGAGTCTCAAGTCAAGCTTTCTAAAGGCTGTTTTCTTTGTTTCTGCTATTTTTATTTTTGAGACAGGATTGTTGGTAACACACTGCCATCTTCCTCAGGAATATTTTTTCAAATGAGCTTGTATTCTAGATTGGGATCTCTCTTGGCTGCTATCTCTTTTGCCAAAGAGATTAAGGATTTGCTGGTTGAGGCAATATTATTATGTTGGGTATTATAACTATCTGTGCTGGTCTTTTATTCTTTTACTAGCCTCCAAATTCCTGGAGGGCAGAGACTTCCTCTTATCCAAACTTTGTATCTTACTCAGTGCCCAGCACAGAGATCCACACAGAACAGGCTCTCAAAAAGTAGTTTTATTGATCTTTTGTTCCAAATATTATTCCAAACACATTCCTTCTTTCTTCCCTCCTCAAAGAGTAAGAGCAAAAAAAGAAAGAGAGAAAAAGAGAGAGAGGAAAAGAAGCAGTTTGGCAAAGCACGCCAACATACCCCCTGATTCTGATGATATGTGCATTTTTCCACACTCATAGTACTCCCAGTCTGCAAAGAAGCAGGGTGTATGTACGTGCATTTTCTCATCTCTTCCCTGAGGCCAAGCTCGATCATTTTAATTACACAGCATTTAGTTTGGGTTTTTGTTGCTCATATTAGCTAGCATTTATAAAGCATTTTTAGGTTTTGTTGTTGTTGTTCAATCATTTCATTTATGTCTGAGTCTTCATGACCCCATTTGGGGTTTTCTTAGCAAAGATCCTGGAGTGCTTTGCCTTTTCCTTCTACAGCTCGTTTTACAGATGAGGAAACTGAGCAAATAGGGTTAAGTGACTTGCTTAGGGTCACACAGTTAATCAAATGTTTGAGATCACATTTGCACTAAGGTCTTTGTGACTCCTGGTCTGGCACTTTATCTATCTTGCTGCCCACTTTAAAGTTAATAATAAGTTATCCTGTTGGATCCTTACAACGATCCCATGAGGTAAAAGCTATTAATATCTACATTTTAAAGAAGAGGAAACCAGGGTTAAGAAAGATTGAGGGACTTGCCCAGGATCAAACAGTTAGTAAGAGGTCTGAGGGACTTAACTGACTCCATGTCCTTTTTCTATTTCTTTGCCCTTCATTGTTACAGTGTTTGTTTATATGGGTGGAATTTTTTTTTGTCCTTCCTTCTTCATGTTGCATTGCCTCTTACAAATCTCCCCATCGTCCATCATATCTTTCATATTCATAATTTCTTATGGTCCCATAATATTCCATGTTTAGCTGTGCCCTGGTAAATGGGTACACAACAGGTAGTTAAGAAATACTTTTTGTGTCATGGTACTGTCATCTAGTGACACATAATTCATCACAAGGTCATACCTGAAGCCTGTCTAACTTGGGAGGAGCTGCCAGGGCTTATGTTCTTAACTTTCTAGATTTCAGACTCACTTTCATGGAATGAATGATACATCTGAGCAGTACCCTCACAATCAATGCAAAAATGAAATTTGACTGATTGCTTTAATGAAGTAGCAGTATTTAAATAAATTCACAAAAATATCACTTTCTCTGAATATTATTAGCAAAATTCATGAGAAAGAACTAAGAAGAAACATTCCATTAAGATATCAAAATACATTGTATATCTGGGAATTAACCTACCAGAATAGACATGAGGCTTACATAAAATAAAACTACAAAACAATTTTTTACATAAATAAGAGACCTAGGTGATGGCACATATATCCAGTGATCATGGCAGGGCCATAATCAAATCACCAAAAGTCTGCTTTATAGAATTAACTAAATATTCCAATAGATTTTTTTATCTCATTGACCTAGGAGGTCTCTCCAATGATGTGTGTTTTAGCTCCTTCATGACCACCTACCTTTTGTCTGTTTCCCTCAACGTCTGCTTCAGGAGGTATACTCAACATGACTCGGGGATTTCTTCAATCTCCCCTGCCTTTGTGGAAGCTCCAGTGGGGCACTCTGGCTACCTCTTATTTCACTAAAAAGAAAAAATGAGGTCATTTCCTGAAAGCTGCTTCTCCTCTTGCTCTCACCTCACACCAGATGTCTTCCAACACTATTTCTACCTTCATTCTTGCCTCATATGAAAAGATAGCCCTTCTTGTCAAAGCGGATACCATTATGTGCACAAGTGATCCCATTCCATAGTGGTTACTCTAGCAGATTGCTTCCTCAGTCATCTCTGCTCTCTCTTATCTTTACTCTCTGCCTGGCTACTGCTAACTTCCCTACACGCCTGTATCTACCACATCCTCAAAAAAACCCTCACTTTCTCTGTCCTTCCATGGTATCCTCCCCTTTGTAGCTAAACTCCTTGAGAAGACTCTCTCCTTTACTTATGTTCCTCTCACTCTTCTTAACTCTTCTGTCTTGTCTTCCAAATGTGATTCAATTGAAACTGCTCTTTCTCAGAATTACCAATGGTCTCTTCAGCACCAAATCTAATGGTCTCTTCTTGATCTCTTTATGACCTTTGACACTGTCTCCTCTTTCCTTTCTGATCTCTCCTCAGTCTCCTTTGCTGGATCCTCATCTAAGCCACATCCACAAGGTGCCTCCCAAAGCTCTGTCCTGAGCACTCTTCCTTTCTTCCCCTATACTGTATTATGTTACTAGCTTATCTCATTAGTTCTGATGGATTCAATTACCATTTCTATATGAGTCTCACATCTCCAACTGCCTTTTGGCTAATATAGCCTTAATTTCCTATGTTGATCATTGTCCTCTGTGCTTGAAGTGGACCAAAATGACACCCGTGCATCATAGTTAAAGTATAATATGTTTGACTATGGCTGATCATATCAATACATGCTTGAAAAACTATCGCAAGTTGTGCCCAAATAGTCCAGGTGAACATTTGGAGTGGAGATATCTCTAAATTTGTGCATCTCATGTTTCTTTTGAGTTACTGCAATTCTGCTTCACTCATGGAGCACAGTGCCTTCTTTGATGAGGGCATGCCATGATGGGTGGTCCTATGTCAGTGTCTTCCACGTCTCACAACTGATTCCAAAACTCCTCAGAGAGACCTTGACAATGTCCTTTTATTGCTTCTTCCTACTTCTGTGTGAGTGCTTGCCTTGTGTGAGTTCTCCAAAGAATAGTCTTTTAGGCAAACACATGTTTGGCATTCAAACAATATAGTCAGCCCATTTCTCTCTTCTATTAATAGCTTATTATTGAATTAGGACCAAGGTTTTTTTTTCCCTTTTCTACTTCCTTATCCAAAAATCAACCAGTGTGGGAAATGTCTCTCCAAGATTTAGCCAGCTGAGATCTAATCAAAGACAGTAAAAGAAACTCTAAGTTTAGGCTAGTAGATGGATTCCTGCTCCTTGTGTTTACTCATACAGGTCTGAGAAAATGTTGATTCTCTCTTTTATCAGACAGGTAATATGGCAATTGACAAGTCTCTGACCAAGATTTGGGTGATCCAGTTACATAGCTCACAACCCTTGTTGTAATATAACTCAACCCCTCATTGTAATATTCATTTTCTCATTAATTGTTAACCAACCAGAGTTCATTGCCACCCTGAGGAACAGTTACTCTTCCATGGGCATATAACCTTCATCACTATGAGAGTTCTTTGGTCTAAGAGCGGCAGCCAAATGATCATCCTTTTATTAATAAACATGCTGATCTTATTAATAAGATGATTAAGTTACACAGAAACTGTGTCTTTAACTTTTTAAACATCACACTTGTCTGTCACCACAAGACTTTAAGGTAGGTGAAAATGGTAAAATGGTAAGGGTGATATTTTCTGACTTGTGCATAAACTGAATTTAAGTGAGGCAGAGGTGTACAAAATTGTGAGCCTTACTCTGTCTTCCAGAATCATCAAAGTCCAGTGGCAAGTCATAAGTCTAGACAAATGGCGATAACTGGGAATATAGTGGATAACCTCAGCATCTTTGCTGTCTAGTCAAGCTCCAAGGGCTCCACAGTGCCAGCTTCTGGCACCTTTGTGGCCCATTGAAACAAACTGTTCACATTCATCTATTTCACTGGGGAAATTATCACATGCTTGGGATAGATACTCCCCTAACTCACCAAAGAGTTTGAGACCTATCAGTCATCCTTAACCTGGTTTAGCCCATCTGTCAAAATGATTTACCAGGGTGTGGCTACTACACAGGCTACAGCTTCCTGGAGCCACGGGTGAAAATTGGGTGACTCAGGTGGACACCAAAGGTAGAAAGCAGGCCTGAAAAAGGCTCAGAAGCCTGACACCAGAGTACTAGTTTTCCCTAAATATCCATACACTCTGATTTCCTACATATGTCTTAAACTCAATATGATCAAAACTGAATATACTATTTTTATTATTATTAGCTGATTATTCAAACTCCTCTTTTAACTTTCTGATTATTCTCAAGGGCATGCAAGGTCACAACCTAAGTGTCATTCCTGACCCATCATCTGTCTGTCCTTTGTAACATCTCATTCATGCCCCTATCTCTCCTCTGACATTATCATCCACCTAATGCAGGCCTTTATCATCTCAAGCCTTAACTATTGTAGTAGCCTTTGGTTTGGCCTCCCTTCTTCCAGTCTCTCCCTATTCCATTGCATCTCTTTCTATTCAATTATCAAAGTGATCTTCCTAAAGCACGGGTTACTCTCCTATTTAATAAACTCCAGTGGCTCCCTATTGCCTCCAGGATCAAATATATATAGGCAGGGGGAACAGCCAATGAGAATTCATGGAGTAGAAAGACAGAGTTTAGCATAAGGGATAGTAAGGAGTTCAAAGTCACCCCTCATTGTCAAGGCTATAGCTTATTGGCAGCCATTGATATAAGTATTGAGATCTCCCCATACTGCTTTGGGTCCCTTTCACTAGGAGCTGCAGGGCTCCAGAACATGTGTCCTTGCTTCCAAGCTGTTTCCTTCACTTTGAAATTAAACTCCTGTACAGTTATAAGACAGCTCTACAAGTCTCAGGATAGAAGGAGATATCTACATACAGAGAAAGATCTAGAAAGAGCAGAGTTTAAATGGAGACTGAAGCAATCTACATGCTAGCATTCTTTTCCATGTTTGGTTTTCTTTCTTTTTCCCCATTGTTCACTCCATTGGTTACAACCCTTCTATACAACCAGACTAATGTCCACTGTGAAAG
>JAQQSW010023537.1:0-10256 GCA_028646575.1 Pseudocheirus occidentalis
CAATTCTTTCTCTCTCCTCTCCTCTCCTCTCCTCTCCTCCCCTCCCCTCTCCTCCCCTCTCCTCCCCTTCTCTCCCCTCCCCCTTCCCTTCCCCTCCTTGCCCTGCCTTTTCCTTCCCTGCCCTGCCCTTCCCTTCCCTGCCCTTCCCTTCCTTGCCCTTCTCTCTTCTCTCTTCTCTCTCCTTCTCTCTCTGTCACTGTCTCTCTCCATCTGCCTCCTCCTGTGTTCCCCTCTCCCTCTTTCTTTCCCTCTTTTCCTTTCTTACTCACCTAATAGCATCATGTAATAATTGTGGAAGTACCTAAAGGTAACTTCTTCCGCAGGTCCTGCAGAATTAGTGAATGGGCATTCTTGTGTGAAAAAGATCAATGGGACCAGTGTAGCTGGATTGTACAGAGGGTAGAGAGGGGAAGGAAGTGTGGGAAGACTGAAAAGGTAGGAAAGCACCAGGCTGTGAAGCTTTAACTGCCAAACAGATGACTTTATATTTGATCCTGGAGAAAAAAGGAAGCTGCTGGAGTTTATTGAATAGGGGAATGAATCATCAGGACTGGGTTTTAACAAAATGTCTTTGGCAGCTGAGTGAGGTATGAATTGGAGTATGGAGAGAAACTCAAGGCAAGGAGTCCAAGTACAAAGGCCATTGTAACAGTCTGAGATAGGATGGTGAAGGTTTGTGCCAAGGTAATGGCTATGTAAGTGGCAAGAAAGGGATGAATAGGAGAGATGTGAAGGTAAAAATGAGAAGATCATACATTATCCTGTCAACTGGCCACCATGAAAGTCATATCCTACACACGGTGCTGATGAATTGGAGACAGAACAGATTGGTGCTGGCTTCTGGAGCTGACATCATTAAGGAAGTGCCCTGGAGGTTGGGGGAAGACAACACTTAGAATCTAGACAGGAAAATACACTTGGAGAACACGAACTAGAAAGGATGGGAGGTTGCTGAGTGACTTGGTAGATCAAGGTTATGTAATTGGCAGTATGCTGTCTCCTATTCCTGTGAGTCTGGAGAACACTGCTAGAGAGGGTGGCACCTTTGACAAAGTTTTAGCTTTGTTTTGGGAAGTAGAAAGGGATAAGAAAAGATAAAAGAGGAATGGGAATTCTAGAGGGCCTGGAGGGCAGTGTCGGATAAGGTCTGGGAAGAAGGAAGATTCAACTGTGTAGGGATACTCAGAAGATATCTTACAAAGTGCTTTTATATAACTGGGATTAGGGAACCAGGAGATTTACTAGCCATAAAAAAGAAAGAATACCAGGAAGGCAGGAGCTGGTAGAATAATAAATCAGACTCAAGGACCTAATCAGAATGTAAATATAGCAGAGTTTTCATATGTAGCCCATGCTCCACTGCCACTTCCCCAATCTGAACTCATGCTGGTAGATTGGGGTCTACAGTGGCTTAGTTGACTAGTACTCACCTCAGGGTTTGGGAAATGACCTGAAGGTCTTTTTTTATACTATCATTCCTGAGCCCTACCCATTAATTATCACACATCCAGACTCCTCTTTTAGAAAGTATTTGCTAAAGTGGGGTAGTAAGAAGAAATGGCAATTCTCCAAAGCAGAGACTCACTCTCCATGATACATCCATAGAGAGATCCTGATGAGAATGACTTGGGCTTAGGAAGCAGATATGACCAGAGAGTTAAACTCCCAGTTCCCCATTACTTGATGTCCCTTTGCAGAGTCTTCATAAAATCCTCCTATAGCATGGCTCTCTGTTGGGCTTCAAAGGTCAGCAATCATGTCAAATCCTGGTTTTCTCTTTCCTTGCTGTGTGGTGTTTGTCCTCAGGTTTATCTTTCTATACTGTAGATGTTGCCACCAACCATTGTGGCACCTGGGACCCACTTTCTCTTCCTGAATCAAATCACCCTAAATTCTCATCTTTATTAAATTCTATTCAGCAAACATTTTTAATACTAATTATGTATAAGGTACTGGTGCTGGGGATACAAAGATGAAAAACGGCATCAAACCTACTCTGAGGTTTGACTTACAATCTAATATAGTCTCTACCCAAATAAGTATGATAGAAGATAGAATGTGACAGGGGCAAAAGGGGGGGTTAGAAAAGTTTTTTGGGAGATTTGAAGATGAAAATATTACTTTCAGTTAAGGGAGTTGGGGTGGGGAGGGTTCAGGGAGAAGGTAGCAGTAGGATTGGATCTTGATGAAAATATAGGACTCTCTTTTCATTTTCATTTAAAACCAACATTTATTAAGCATGTGCTATATTCCTTTAACTGAGGCTACAAAGAGAAAGTAAAAGAGTCCCTGCCTTTAAAGAAATTACATTCTATCGAGAGGAAAAGGAGGAGGATAGGGATGAATGGAACAGGAACAAGGGAGGGATGGGACTGGCATACATGAGTATGAGGGAGCAGAATATGGTTATCAACAAAAAGAGCTTTAGTTCAATTCCTGAGACTCTGTAATTGTCACTGGGTGGCCGCATCTTCCATTCACCATTGTTGCTGGTTGACCCCCATCTACCATTGCCACTGGCTGACCCCCACTGACCATTGTTACTGGCTGGCCCCCATCCACCATTGTCACTCTGACCCCCATCCTCCACGGCCATTGACTGACCCCTGGCCACCATTTTCACTGGCCGACCCCCATCCACCATTTTTACTGGCTGGACCCCATTGACCATTTTCACTGGCTGGGCCCCACTGACCTTTTTTGTTTGTTTGTTTTTTGGAGGGCAATTGAGGTTAAACAATTTGTCCAAAGTCACACAGCTAGTAAGTATATCAAGTATCTGAGGCCGGATTTGAACTCAGGTCCCCCTGACTCCAGGGCCAGTGTTCTACTCACTGTACCACCTAGCTGCCCCCCCATTAACCATTTTCACTGGCTGAACCCCATCCACCACTGTCACTGCCTGACCCCCATCCTCCATGGTCACTGGCTGGCCCCCACACCTGGAATGCTCTCCCTCCTCGTCTCCATCTCCTAGCTTCTCTGGATTCTTTCAGGTCCCAGCTAAAATCCTACCTTACACAGAAAGCTTTTCACAATCACTTTTAGTGCCTAGTGCTATCCCTTTGTTGATTATTTCCTCTTTTCCTATATGCAGCTTGCTTGCATGTTGCCTCCCCCATTAAATTGTGAGCCCTTTGAGGGCAGGGACTGTCTATTGCCTTTCTTTGTATCTCCAGTACTTTGTATGGTGCCTGCTACAAGGAAGACACTTAATAATTGCTTACTGACTGAATGACTGACAACTAGAATTAGATAACACCTACTATATACTAGGCTTTGTGCTAAGTGCTTTACTATCATTTGATGCTCACGATAACCCTTGCAGGTATGGCATCATTATCCACATCTTACAATTGAGAAAACTGAGGTTAAATCACTTGTCCAGGCTCAAACAGTTAGTAAGTGTTTGAGGTTGGATTTGAATTCAGGTCTTCTTGATTCCAGATCCAGCACTCTATACTCTGGACCACCCAGAGAATAATAGAATGTTATATTTTTCACAGCAGTGGTATCACTCTCAGCTGAGTAGCTCAATTCTATTAAAAAAGATGGAGTGTGGAAGAAAAGGAGTAAATCTCCAATCTTTTTTTGAAGCATTCAGGGTTAAATGACTTGCCCAGGGTCACACAGCTAGTGAATGTCTTAGACCGAATTTGAACTCAGATCCTTGTAACTCCAGGCCCAGTGTTCCATCCTCTGTGCCACCTAGCTGCCCTCCCATGTCTTAATATGAGGACTATGCGCAAAGACATGGAGACAGGAGAAGGTAGAATAAGAACAGAAACTTGAGAGTAATATAAGTAGAGTAGTCTGAGTGTAACTTATAATGCGTAAATTGGAGTAATTGAGAGTAAGACTTGACAAGTAGGTTATAGAAGGCCTTGAATGCCAGCATCAGTCAGCTAGTTAGTAAAATAGCATTCATTAAAGATCTTCTCATGCACCATGCACTGTTCTAAGCAGCAGAAATACAGAGACAAAAAACAGTCCTATTCTCAATGAGCTCACAGACTGGTTCCTACTTTGGTACGAAATAGGGAGCCATAGAAGATTGTTCTTGTTCTTTTTAAAGTAAATAAGGGATTTGGTCACAAGGATGTATTAGATGATTCAGGCTGTGGTAGAATTAATTGATAGATTGAGGAGACTAAGGGGAGCAGGAAAACCAGTTAAAAGAATAGCCTTGGTCAGAACACACAAGAACCTGCACTAACTGGATGAATGTCAGCTTTCGCTGGTCATTCCTGATCCCCACAGCCTGCTGCCTCTCAGGGACGCTTTCTCTGGCCCCAAGATGTCTAGTGCAGCACTGTTCTCTCTTTAAAATGTCAGGACTCACAAAAGCCAAATGTCTACTTGGATCGGCCCCGTCTCCCAGATTGGATATGTTTAAATACCCACATTTGAGGGTAGAAGACTCTTTTTTTTTCAAAACTGTCTAATTCTGCTGTGTCCATCAATTTTTGAGAATTAAAGCCCCAGAGAGGGTCCTGAAAGATCACTTAGTCTATCTCTCTGCCTTTAAGCGGTCTTGAACCTAAATTACTATGGATGTTTGAGAATCTGTCTTACTCACTTTAAATGTTTAATTGATGTCTTTTATTTGACTCCTATCTTTCACTCACCTCAGGAAACTAATTAGTTGCCAAATTTTGTAATTTCTTTATCTATAACATCTTACAATATGGGCCTTTCTCTCTACTCACAAATAGTATAACTACAACTATAACCCTTATCAGCCCTTATCAGGCCCTTATCAGCAGCTAGGTGGTTCAGTGGCTAGAGTACTAGGTCTGGAGGCAGGAAGACCTGAGTTCAAATATAACCTCATTCACTTACTAGCTTTGTGACCCTGTACAAGTCACTTAACCTCTGTTTGACTCAGGTTCCTCAACCATTAAATGAGAATTGTAAATAGCATTTATCTCACAGGGTTGTTGGGAGGATCAAATATGATTAAGAAAAAAAAAACTTAGCAAAATGCCTGGCATGTAGGAGGTGCTTAAATATTTTCTGCTTGCCTTCCTTCCTTCCTTCCTTCCTTCCTTCCTTCCTTCCTTCCTTCCTTCCTTCCTTCTTTCCTTCCTTACTTTTCTTCCTGCCTTCCTGCCTTCCTTCTTTCCTTCCTTACTTTTCTTCCTGCCTTCCTGCCTTCCTTCTTTCCTTCCTTACTTTTCTTCCTGCCTTCCTGCCTTCCTCTCACCTGGACTAAATTTAAAAATCTCAAGCCCCTCCACACTTCAATCCATTCTATATACTGGTGGTGAAATGCTATTCCTAAAGTCTATGTCTAACTATTGCAACCCATTCCAGTGGCTCCCTATTACCTCTGGAATCAAATATAAATTCTGCGTTTGACATTTAAAGCTCTTCATTATATGGTCCTTTCCTATCTTTCTAGTCTTTTAACACTTGATGTAATAGCAGACATTCTGCTGTATCCAGCTGTGCTGACCTACTTGCTGCTAGTCACACATAATACTCATTTTCCCTTCTCTGTGATTTTTACCATTGTCCCCCATCCCTGAAATGCTCTCTCTCTCTTCACTTCCAACTTTTAGAATCTCTGGCATCCTTTAAAATGCACATCCAACTCAACATCCTCCAGGAGACCCTTTCTTGTCTAACAGTTGCTACCTCAAATCTATTCTGTAGTTATTTGATATGTCTTGATTAACAAGGCAAGTGTGAGGTGATGGATTTACTTCACTTAAAGTAAGTAATAAAATCAATCAGTTTCAATTATAGGTCTTAGATTAAGTGGGAAAAGCCTTCAAATTTGGAATAAAGTTGCAGTTATGGAATTATGTTCTGATAGGATAAGGAAACTTAGCTGTGACCCAAGGGTCCTCTATAAATAATCAAAGCAGCTGAAAAGATACTGATTTGAGGGACTGGAGCAGCTATGGCTTTCCAGCACATATCTGAGCAACCCCTTGGTGGGAAAAAAGAAGCCTCAGTCTTAACTTTGGCCATGTTTCTTCCCCCCACACCCTGCACATTTACCTATACCTCCATTTTAACATTAGAATATTGTGCAAATTTCATAATGGTCAGATGACCTTGAACTTTGCATCTTCCCATCAGGTCCTAGTTACATCCTTACATCAGCTGACAGCAGGGTCTGCATAAGGGGCTAAGGACAGAGATGGATGTGGATTTGCCAAGCTTAAGGAGATTTTCTTGAACATTCCACCTATAGGAGAAAATCCATCTACCAGGAATTGGGAGCTACTCTTTTGCTACATGCGTTCTCTAAAGTGTGAGCCCATTTTCTCCTGAACTCTGTATGTATTTCTGGTAGAGCATCACAGGCTTTTCCCCTACTACTTGTCAGAGGTGGGGATGTGAGGCATGTAGTTCTTATTCTGGTATCATTTTAGTAAATACTCCTTTCTAAAAGCTACATAAAATACAAGTCATTCCACAATTGATAAATGGTCAAAGCATATGAAAAGGCAGTTTTCAGATGAAAAAATTAAAGCTATTTATAGTCATATGAAAAATTCTCTAAATCACTACTGATTAAAGAAATACAAATTAAAACAATTCTGAAGCACCACCTTATGCTTATCAGATTGGCTAATATAACAAAACAGGAAAATGATGCATGTTGGCGATATGAGGAAATTGAAATACTAATGTATTGTTGGTGGAGTTGTGAATTGATCCAGCCATTCTGGAGGACAATTGGGAACTATGCCAAAAGGGCCATAAAAATGTGCATAACCTTTGATCCAGCAATGCCACTTCTTGGTCTATATCCCAAAAAGATCATAAAAAGGGAGAAAGGACCCACAAGAATAAAAATATTTATACAGCTCTTTTTGTGGTGGTGAAGAGCTGAAAATTGAGGGGATGTCCATCAGCTGGGGAATGGCTGAACAACTTGTGGTATATGAACATAACAGAATACTGTTGTTCCATAAGAAATAATGAGTAGGCAGACTTCAGAAAAACCTCGAAAGACTTAAATGAACTTATGCTGAATGAAGTGAGCAGAATCAAGAGAACATTGTATACAATAACAGCTATATTGTGTGATGACCAATTTTGATAGACTTAGCCCTTCTGAGCAATGCAGTGATCTAAGACAGCTCCAAAAGTCTCATGATGGAAATTGCTATCCACATCCAGAGAAAGAACCATGGAGTCTGAGTGCAGATCAAAGCAGACTATTTTTTGTTTTTGCAATTTTTTTTTCTTTCTCCTGGTTTTTCCCTTTGGTTCTAATTCTTCTTTACAATATGACTAATATGGAAATACGTTTGATATGATTTCACATGTATGGCCTATATCAGATTACATATCATCTTGGGGAGGGTGAAGGGGAAGGATGTGGAGAAAATTTAAAGCTCAAAACCATATAAAAGTGAACATTGAAAACCTGAAATATGTATCAATCGAAATAAATAAAAAGCTACATAAGGATGGCTAACTAAATTAATTCCCAGGTGATAATATTGAGGAGAAGAATATCAGTGGGAGATAGAATTCATATCCTCAGGAAATCATCCCTGATTCCTCAGGGATACCCACAAAGCCCCCCCAAAATAATGTAGCCAAGCTTTGGGAACTCAGTTCACTAGACCTTGCTGCCTGTTCCTTAAAACATTAAGCAAAATCAAGCAATAAATCAATTTCATTAGAGAGAAAATGCAACATTTTGAAATCATCTCCCTCTCCTCCCCTACCTCAGCCTCCAACACACACTGGAAGTTGGAAAGTGAATTTTTTCATCTGTTTTCTTTAACTAATATTGATCAATGACTCTGCCTGACCTTTAAAGAACACCACCCCTTAGGAACTCATTTAATTACTCTATACTTCAGTTTCTTCATCTGAAAAAAAGAAGGTTGATCTTCATCACCTCTAAGATTTCCTCCAGCTCTAAGTCTGTGATCCTAAGTTCTTAAATGGCAGGGACTCAAACCCAGGTTCTCTAACTAAATATCATTTGTGTCCAGACACTGGTGCTGCTGTTTGGAGTATGTGATACTATGTGGAATTCTACCTCCTGGCCTCACAGTGTGCCAAGAGGCCTCATGGATGGCTGTTCTGTATGTCAGGATGGTTGGTTTGTCACTGTAGGTTCCTAGTGAGCTCAATGACATTCTTTGAAATGGTGCTTCCATATGGCCTTGCTTATAGTTGGTTGGCTTCAGTTTACCATATGACTGTTGAACAAGTATCTATCTCACTGTGTTCTGTTCCTTGAGCATACAAAGCCTCACACTGCAGTTAACTCCCATCTTCTCTGTAGATCACTGATATGCACATAATTGTTTGGATGATGTTTCACCATTAGAATATGAGCTTCTTGAGAGAAGGAGCTCTCTTTTTATCTTTTTTTATCACCAGTTTTTAGTTCAGTGCTCAACACAAACAAAGCGAGGCGAGAAGGAAGGAAGGAAGGAAGGAAGGAAGGAAGGAAGGCAGAAAGAAAGGGAGAAAAGGGAGAGAGAGAAGGAAGAAGGAAGAGAGTAAAACTGGAGGAAGGAAGGAAGGTAGGCACTGGTAGCTGGGGAACAAAAACAGGCCTGCTGCATAAATTGGAATCTGAGCTAAGTCTACTTCATATTATCTTAAATGAGGTAATATTTGCAAATATCACTTAACATACTTCCAGGAAAATAGAAGGCACCATGTAAATGCTTCTCCTTTCCCCTTCCTTTTTATAACTTGAGATACTAGCTAGCAAAGAGAGGAAACAATTACAATTAGCAAGACATCTTAAAACTAAGCTTTTGTTTCTGAAAACTGTGTAAACATGTCTCTTATAAAAGAACATCAACAATTCATATTTATACACTTAAAAATTTGTTAACAGGCTTTCCTGACCCATTTAAAATCTTGCAAACAAAGAAGTTTTGAGTCCATTTGTTAAAAGTGTAAACATACCGCCTACCTGGTTCATTAGCAAGGACAATTGCTTGACATGAATGAAGCTAGGTAGTTCCTATCCAAATTTCAGCAGAAATAGTTGCATATAATTGGTAAATGGGATTATCCAGTAAATTCAACCATCCATGCATGATTCTTCTTTTTGCTTATATCAATCTTTGTGGGGAGGCTTCAGCCATGACAGCTGTTAAAACAAGTCAAAATAAACTGAACTCACAGAGGATCTTCGTATTGCTATAACAAAAAAAGTGTTAAACAAAGATTTTTTTTTTAAAAAGCCATGAAGCATATTTAATCACTTTGCTCACTGTAATTCTAGTTTTTAATAATATTATTAACATTATAAAAATATACAATAATGCTATTAATAATATTTCTAATGAATAATGTAATTGACTACATATCATTAATAACATTTTGTAGTGAGAGTAAAATAGTTTTTGTATCATTAATAAATAAAATATTCCAAAACATTACTTCTTTCATTTTATTTCATTGTTAAAAATATCTATTTATCTTTTGTGTGTCATATAATTTACATAATAGGTAGGTACAGTAGCACTTGTGGATGAAAGGGAGGAGTAGCCCATGTAATTTATGTATAAGTATGTCCATGTTTGTTGAAATAAGGTTCACGGGAAGGCATCTATTAGGGAGTGTGCTCAATTTATTTTATTGTATTTTATTTCATTCACTTGTTTATTTTTACCAATGATTTGGATGATCAAAAAAAGTTTGGAGACTGCTGGCATGAAGAATTAGTTGAAGAGGGGTAAGACATGAGACCACATCCGACTTCTTTGGGATGAAACAGAATACTGGCTAAAATTCAGTTTCTGAGTTTACTATAGGCAGAATGAACACAGCAATAGAATTGTCTTCCCAAGTATCAAAGCTTCCTAGTACTTAGACTTTTCCTCATCTCCATGGTTTCTGAGGTTTTCTTCTATTTACTATGCATAGATTTTTCTCCCCATAGAATATAAGTTCCTCCAGAGCAGGAACCATTCATGTTTTATCTTTTTGTCCCAAGAGTTTAGTGCACGATAGGTGTTTAATAAAGATTTATTGATTGATCAATCAGTCTTATTATATGGGAACCGCACTCAGCCTATCTATAAGATGAAAATCCCACCTTATGTTCCACTACCCCAATAACCATGACAATTTTTACTTCCTGAACCTGATGAATCAAGTTGGAATCACTATCTAGTGAAAAAAACAGTAGCAATGAGAAACAGATGCTCTTTGGTCTCATATTCAGTGATCTATTTGACCCAACAACTACTGATGTCCTTTGGAAAAATCCACAAGGTACTTCCTCTGACTATTACATACTTTTCTCTCAA
>JAQQSW010023538.1:0-10255 GCA_028646575.1 Pseudocheirus occidentalis
AAGACCCCATCTTCCCTCCATCTGTGTGAGAGCACCGAGGAATAGCTTAGCACAGACTTGCTCAGGGAGAGCGCCATGGGATAGCTTGGTACAGACATGCTCTGTGAGAGTGCCATAGAATGCCCTAGCACACAGATTTGCTCTGTGAGAGCCCCATGAAATGGCCTAGCACCCCACATGGCAAACTTGAACTTATAAATAAACTTTACTTTTTTCCTTGGCTGAGAAGACTTGAGTGGAATTCTTTCAGCAGGACCCGGAACGTTGGTATTTTGGGGTTTCAGGCAGCCCTAACCCTCTTTGGGCTCCTCTTCAATTCCATTTCTCCATATACAAATGTATAATGATTTGTACAGAGTGTTACTTTCAGGTTTTAACTAGTATGTACTTACTGATCAGACAGTAGGCTTATCCCAGTTCATGGGGCACCCAGTCCCCTGGGCTCTTTTCTCTGGTTTCAGCTCTATCTGGGCTAAACAAAGATACTTGAACTAAAAACCACAGGTGGCTTAGGAACTTCTAGGACAGCTATAACTAGAAGCAAATAGAAGAATTTCTTTTTCTTCCCTTTCTCAAGCCTTATTACCACTTGGAATGTTCATAACATTTATGTCTCCTGTCTTTTCTCTGACTTTCAGCTGATTTGCAGAGTGGAACACTCTGCTTTTCATTAACAGTTCTTTTTTCTGCCACATCCCCTGAACCCCATTATTTTCCTAGGTTCCTTTTTGTGTTATCTACAGACACCCGCATGGATTCTTCTGTAGAATCATAACACTGAGTTGTTAAAAAGATAAAAAATTCTTTAAATATGCACTGAGTGACAGATACAATCCCCACCCCCTCCAAAAAAGGAAAGGAATAAGAGGGTTTACTTCTCATATATTGACCTGCTGCTATAGTGTCCTGTGATTGCTTAAATCTGAACTTTACAAAATAGTGCTGTCTGGTCCCTAAAATTTAATCATCAGACATTTTTTGATTATTTCCTATGCCTTAAATTTTGTGCTAGGAATTCTTATTCTCCTCTGGTAGAAGAAATCTTCTTATGCACTATGTTAATATTATAACTAAAATCAATGAGGCAGAACTTAAAAAAAATAAATAAATTTATTTAGGAGACAGAGCCAAGACGCTGAGGTGATAGGAAGCAATGCAGTGAACTCCCACACACAAACTCCCCACCAAAGACCTAGAAAGTACACTAGATTAAATCCTGATGGAGAAATTAAGAAAAACATCTCAGTGAGTGATTTGTGCAGTCTAGGATGCCATAGGGAGATAGATAGGGAAATGTGTAGATGGGCTTGGTCCAGAAGCACAGCCACAAGAACTGCAGTGGCCAGAGAGAAGCCATGTGTTATGTCAAGAATGCATCCCAGATACATACCAGGGCCCTGTAACTGAGACAAGTGAGAACCAAAAGCTTTGTAGCCAGCTACCCAGTTCTTCTTCAGAGACCCGGGGAGGATTGATAAGTGAACTTTGCAGGGAGGAGTATGGAGAAGGTCCTGGGACATGTACAGAGAAAGAAATAAGTTCAAAAGCTAGCAACAGCAGCAGGAGTGTGACTCAGATGTCAAGTACAAACCAAAGTCTCATTTCTATCATATAACTCTGCTTGCAGAGGAATAACCAGGATAGAAATCTTAGAACAGAGAGGTGCCTATAATTCTGTCTCTTTAAACCAATAGAACTTTCCAGGTACCTGAGAGGGGTAGAGTCCAGTAGCATTCTACATCTGCACAGTCCCGAACAGAACTGACATTGTTTTAATACAGACTGAAGCATGATATTTTTTACTTTTTTCTTTTATTTTTAAAAAATGTTTTACATGATTGCACATAGACATGAAATATGATTTTTTAATAGTTGAAATAATTTATAAACACAATAAAAGTAACTGAGGAAAAGATCAGGAAAAAAATGTGGGGAGAGTTATAGAATAAAGAATTGGAAAGGGAATTAACAACCTGGCACAAGAAGCAAAAAATTTTGTCTGGACAATAAATTCCCTAAAGATAAGAATGTAGCAAATGGAAGCTAATGAATTCATGAGGAAATAAGGAATATTAAAACAAAGTCAAAAGTCACCATTACAAAGGAGAGAGGACATGAAATATATTCCAGAAGTCAAAAGATATGGGATTAAGTCCAAGAATAGCTTACCCAACAAAATCAAGTATAATGCTGCAGATGGATCTTAATGAAATAAAAGCCTTCCAAGCATTCTTGATGAAAAGACTAGAACTGCAAAGAAACTTTGAAGTTCAAACACAGGAGTGAAGAGAAACATAAAAAGGTAAACATAAATGAGAAATACTAAAGTACTAAAGAAGGATAAACTGCTTACGTTCATATATAGGGAGATAATACATGTGTTCCCTGTGAACCCTATCATCATCAGGGTTCAGAGAACGAGTCCAATTAGCCAACATTTCAGAGTGACTCTGTTAAGTTTTGATGAGCTAAAGAAAGAATGGAAAGAGAAAGAAGACTACATTGGGGAGGAGGGAAGAAAAAGACTAGGGAACATTATCTCACATAATCAGGGTATACAAGTAGACAGCTACACAAACAAGGAGAGGAGTTGAAGGCCTTGACACTTGAACTTCACTGTTATTTCAACTGGTCAAAAGAAGAAAGGAACTACCCACACATTTGGGTAGAGACATATATTTCACTCAATGGGGAAATAAGAGGGAAAGGAAAGAAGCGGAAATCAGAATTAGAGGAAGTCTTAAGCAAAACAAACTCTAAGAATGTACAAAAAATATTCATAGCTCTTTTTGAAGTGATATATGAATGAATGGAATATTATTGTGCTATAAGATAAAAATGTTGAAGACGAAGAAGCATGGAAAAATTCTGTATAAACAGATGCAAAAAGAAATAAGTAGCAACAGTAAAACAATATGCACAGTAAATTGCAATGGAAACACATTTATTAAGCACTTACTCTGTCCCAAAAACTATGCTAAATTCTAGGAGGTACCAATAAAAAAATGTAGACAGTACATCCTCACGTACTACATGGGAGAAAAAAACATATAAAAGAGGGTTCATGTGTATGTTCACTTCAGATAAGACGGAAAACTGTGATAGTGTTTAGGAAGGGAAAATAGTAGGTAATAGAGCCAAGAAGATTTGAGGAAGTAATGGAAGAGGAGTCGGTCACCTACCAAGGTTCACAGTTTAGGGCACAGTGGGGCCCTGGGAAACCTCTAGCTCAGGATGGGAACTGGGCAGTAGGGCAATGAGGTTGATTGGAGAAGGGATGAGTCACTGGCAGCTCTCAGTGATGGGAAGTTTTATTGTCGTTCAGCCTTGCATTGGCAAGTTGGGATTGGGAAGAGTATGGTCCTTAACCCCCCTCCACATATGGTGGTAGAAGTGGTTGGTTCAAACCCAAAGACTCCAGTTTCTGGGATAACAACTCATTATTTGACAAAAAATTTCTGGAAAATTGGAAAATAGTATGGCAGAAACTAGGCAGAAACCAATATCTTATATGGGATACCAAGATAAGGTCAAAATGGATATATGATTTAGACATAAGGGTGATACCATAAGCAAATTAGAAGAGCAAGAAATAATTTACCTGTTAGACCTATGAAGAAGGGAAGAATATATGACCAAACAAGAGATAGGAAGCATTATGAAATGCAAAATGGATAATTCTGATTATGTTAAATTGAAAAGGTTATGTACAAAGTCAAAGCAAACAAGATTAGAAGGGAAGCAGAAAACTGGGAAACAATTTTTTATAACCAGTGGCTCTTATAAAAACCTCATTTCTAAAATATGTAGAGAACTGAGTCAAATTTATGAGAATACAAGTCACTCCCCAATTGAAAAATGATCAAAGGAAATGAACAGAAAGTTTTCAGAGGAAATTTTTAAAAAATATCTATAGTAATACAACCAAAATGCTCTAAATCACTATTGATTAGATGGAGAAACACAAATTAAAACCACTCTGAGGTACCACCTTACACCTATAAGATCGACTAATGTCACAAAGTGAAAATGATAAATGTTGGAGAAGATGTGGGGAAAATGGAACACTAATGCATTGCTGGTGGAGTTGTAAATTGATCCAACAATTTTAGAGTATAATTTGGAACTATATCCAAAGGGATATAAAACTGTGAATACTCTTTCATATTGCAATAGAACTACTAGGCCTGTATCATCATAAAAAAAGGGAAAAGACTTCACATGTACAAAAATATTTATAATAGCTCTTTTTGTGGTGGCCAACAATTAGAAATTGAGGGAATGCTCATCAATTGTGGAATGGTTGAACAAATTGTATTATATGAATGTAATGGAATACTATTGTTCTATAAGAAATGATGAGCAGGCAGATTTCAGAAAAAACCTGGAATGATTTGTATGAACTGATGCTGAGTGAAGTAAGCAGGACCAGGAGAACACTGTACACAGTAGCAAAACACTGTGCAAGAATCAACTTTGATAGACTTATCTCTTCTCAGAAATGCAATGATCTTATTCTAAGACAATTCTAAAAGACCCATGATGGACAGTGTTATTCACACCCAGAAAAAGAACTAGGGAGTCAGAATGTCGATACAAGCATACTATTCATATTCTCTCTCTCTCTCTCTCTCTCTCTCTCTCTCTCTCTCTCTCTCTCACTCTCTCTCCTCCTTCATCTTTCTTGTGTTTTTTCCTTTCATTCTGATTCTTCTTTCACAACATGACTAATGTTGAAGTATGTTTAATATAACTATACATGTATAGTCTTTATCAGATTGCACACCATCTTAGGGAGGGTGGAGGGGGAGAGGAGGAAAACCTTGGAACTCAAAATCTTATACAAAGAAATGTTGAAAACCAAAAATGAATTAAAAAAAGAAGCAGTTGCTTCCAGTTTTCAAAAATGTACATTAATAAAACAATTACAACTTTTACGCTGCAAAATTATTATGAAAAGTCTTGGACCAAAAAAAAATATATTAAATGGTACCTCCCTTTGCTTTTTGTTGATGTGAAGGGCTATGGGTGTAGAACACTATCTAATACCATTGGCTAGGTTCAATTTTTTCTTTCCTTTTTTTATTCATCAGTTCTTAGGAAGTGGGAAAAGGGAAGGACATATTGAGAAATGAATGTAAAAAGAAAAATCATCTCAATAAAACTTACTTTTAAAAAGCATAATATGGTGCTTACAATTTCCCCAACATGTCCATAGAAGGACGTTTGTCTTCCCTAAAACTTTATAATACTTTATTTTTGAACAACTTTTAGACTACAGAACCAAGACTGATTTATTTAAATAACTACTTACTTACATTATGCAGGTGAAAAGTGCAGTTGAAATGCACCTACAATCTCATTCTTCCAAGCTATGTTTAAATGTTTTAGCAATCTGCCTTTCACATTTTAGACCAGAACAGTCAGAGCAGATCAAGAGTTTTGAGGAATTTATCAATGGTTTTATCTATAATTCCTACAAAAATCCCTGAACTTGTGTAGATAAGCACTGATAAGAATCAGTTATATCACAAAATTTCAATCAGTTAAATTCTATAAAGCCTCTGGTTCTTGATTCTAATACAGTGTCAAATTATTTTAATACAGTTTTCAAAAAAAATGAAACATAACTAGGGGGGGAACCTTTGTGTAGTTTTGTAGATTATGGCCTATAGTGGTTTTGGCACATGATTCAAGATCTGAGTAGAGTGCTCAACCCTCAGGGCAATTCAACTATTACTTTACAAAAAAAATCTTTATTTAGAGAAATGGAAAACTAGCTGAAACAAAAAGGAAATGATTCTCACCATAATGGAGCAACTTTAGCAGCCATTAGCAGTGTTACAGCTTCCATAAGTATTGAGAATTGAGTATTTGCCAGCAATCCTGGTTTAAGACAAAATGTTGAAATAGGCAGCTTTTTTTCCCAGGTGTCCTCCATTTCCCTTTTGGCATTTTTTCACAGATGTCCTGTATCCTCCTGTTTCCTTGTGGCTAATCAATACTTCATACACCCATCCCCTGAATGGGAGAGAGATCTCTTGGGCCTGCCCTCCTTGATTCTACTTCTCTGAATCAAAAATTAAGCACCTGCCATCTGCAAAGCACTGTGCTAAGTTAAAAAGATACAAGGAGGAAAACAAAACTGTCCCTACTCTAGAGGAACTTAATTAAGGAAGTAAAACATATATACTCAAAGGTATGTATTTAAACACCAATGTGTGCTGCTGCCTAATCCTGATGAGGGAACAGGGGCTGACATTTTAACCCTTAAACCCAAAGCCTTATTGTTCTCTTTTGTAACACCAAGCTTTCTACAGTTCTCACAAAGCTGACCACTTCTCCACACTAGTGCCACCTTGTTTATGGGTGCCAAAATTCCTCTCATTCTAGTGGTGTGACCTAAATGGATTTTTTCAATTAAACTGCTATGACTTATGGTTTGAACTACCCGGAGAAAATCCATCTTCTTTTTCTGCAGCATTTCAATGAAGTGAATCACAGAAGCATGGCTTAACTCCATAAAAGTTCTGTACTCATGATCATAGAAGGAAAAAGGAAAAAAAATTCTGAAATGGGGATGAGGTGGGCAATGATCTTACCACACTCAGATAGCCTCAAAACTTGTTATCTACTTAGGTAAGTCCCATGAGAAGAATTCAAAGAGACATAATTGGTAGTACTCCGAAACAAATTTCTCCCTCTCTTTCCTGTAAAGTGGAAACAAGTATTAGGCAGAAAACTTTCTTTTAGTATGTCTGGGCCCTTTAGATCAGGTCTTAAGGTTGTTTTTCTTTTGTTTTGATTCACAGACCCAAGTTTGTGTCAGAGTCAGCTGGAAAGTCAATTATTAAATATTCAGTGTAAGCATTTACTCTGAAAACAGCATATGCTACAAATCAGGGCTAAATTTATTTAGCCTGCTTATTTAGATTTAAGAAAGTGATAGTAAAGCAGAATTTTTTATTTTAGTCAGATGGTTGTTAAATATATCTAGTACATCCTTGCCTGGACCCATTCGACCCACCCCCAAAATGTTTGATGATTGTTTGTTGGATTAGCAGGCAGAGTGAGGAAAGTGTTACATATTCAAAACTTATTAATTTCTAGAGAAAAAGAATGTCGAGGTGGGGGCTCTGCCCACCTGAAAACTGTTGCAGTTTCATGATGTGTTGTGGTGGAACTGTCTCAAAGAATTCATTGTCAGACCACATAATACAAGTAAAGGCATTTATTGAAATTGACGCCTCTCAAGAAGTGGGCTACAATCCAAGAGGAACCGCTCACTTCAGAGAAAGCAACATAGTTTTTATAGGATAAAGATGCAATTACATAATCAAAATTTACATAGAGTAGAGGGATATGATTAATATTAAAAAGGAGGAGTTTGTTAAGGGATTAGGTAATGGAGAAAGAATCCCATTTATGGTTTGTGGTTAAACATTCTGGTCATGCTGCCCTCCAATTGGCTGGCTATTGTGGTACTGTCTGATCAAGATAGATAGTTAGGTATTACGGTCCTGTCTTGGGCTAAATGGATGATGTGATTGTGATCGACTACAAGAACATAACTGTTTCTGTGGGAATGGGTCTGGGGGCAGTGACTAGGTAGAGGTAGTAACTAGGTTCCCATTACATGGACACACCTGCTGTTTCTGTGGGAACTAAGAGTTCAGGGACACACCTATTGTTACCCTGAGCCGTGAGGCATGTATAAAGAAGTTAGTCCATTGGCTTGGGGGGAGGAGGGTATAAGTGTGTTAGGTAGCTACAGCGAGCATGCTGTTCCATGGGACCTGGTATATAATGAAGTTAGAATATTGGGGCTGGGGGCAGTTTTATTAGGATTCCACCAGGAAGGTTAAGGGAGAGGTCAGAGTAAAGGATGATTCCAAGATTTTGATCATGGTTGACTATGATGATGGTATCTCACCAGAAATAGGGAAGTTCAGAAAAATAATGGTTAGCAAAGAAATGTAAAAAGTTCCGGGTTTTGAAAATGTTGAGTCTAAGATACATATGGAATGTTAAAGAGGCATTTGGTAGTATGGTACTAGAATTCAAAATAGAATTAGGGAGATAAATGTGTGTAAACTGTGGTAAAGTGGTGGTGCTGTCAAGCAGAAACAGCAATAGCTTACAATTGCATAATATTTTATGCTTTACAAAGTTTGTGATATACATCATACAATTATCTCTGTAAGCAAGAGTCATTATGTATGCAGTCATGATTTCATGAATGTCCGTTCATGGCATCCCACCACTAAATATTTCCAAGGACAATAAAGTAATAGATAAAAATCACGCTATGATGACTGTGGGGCCAATTCGTATTGCTTATATACATATACACATCTATGCATAAACATACCACTGCCTAAATCCATACATAGATACATATATGAATATATATAAAACACATAACAGGAGTATAATTTAATCATTACTTATTTAATATTCCTCTTAATTTTTTTCTCAGAAATTAGATAAGAGATTAAATGCCTGAGGTGGGGAGAGGGAAGCTCTCTTTAATACTAAAAATACACCTAACATAGTTTTTTCTACGAGCATTAAACATGCTTTCTTGATCCTCGTTCATTGTGCTTTGTACCAATGGGAAATAGGAGGATCCTTGCTCTTTCCTTTGGCTTGATGGACATGTTAGACATCATTCACACAGGGCAGGATTTTCAGTGGCCCCATTATCTCTTCCCTTCCCTCTTGTCTTTTCTCCATGGCCTAATTTCTGACATTTTCCCTCTAGATAAGATTCTATCAAATTGTTCCATTTTTGCCAATTACAATTTGTGAGCAAAGTAGGTTGTAAACCTGTCCTCAGCCCTATCACTCATTGCAAGTGAAAGTTTTACACCAAAATTGCAGGTTTGGGTGAACACTAAAGATCAGCCTATCTTCTTGTGCTCTTCAAAAATTGAAACCTTGTCAAGTCACACTGAAACATTTCATTTTAACATTTCAAGGTGTTGATAAACAGGATCAAAACTAGATAAATTTCAAGCTTAATCTAGATCCCAGGCAGTTAGACTGAAAGTAGTTAATACAATTACAATGTTTCGAATACCTTTCACCATTTAGCACTGGGTAATTTCATGCTTTTAGAGAGAAAGACAGATTGTACAGCCTTTCTTAGTGAAATGGACCAGCCTTTCAAATACTGAATAGGAAGTGGACTGACAACAGAATGATCTCTCCCTCTCTGTCTTTTCTATTTATATAACACAAGAAATGGAATTTTCAGAAGGCAACCTGACCATTGTGCAGGGATTTTAAGTCAGCATCGCATTTGGTATAAAAGCAAAATTTACTGGAGAGCTTTCCTTTTTTTTTTTTAAGGTAGCACTGGAGTGTGCATTAGAGATTAAAAGCTAACATAATTCCCTGACTGCAAATATGATTGCTTAGAAACTATTCCTTAAAATTCTAGAGCAGGAGGAAATCTCAAAAGCTTTATTTTTGTGTGTGTGGAAAATAAGTTTTTCTCTGTTTATCTAGAGAAAATAGGTGGCCTGAAAGGAAGGAGAGGATAAACTATTTCTCAGGTACCTACTATATGCCAAGCACTGTGTTCAGCACTTTACAAATATTACCTCTTTTGCACCTCACAACAACCTCTTGAGGTAGATGCTGTCATGTTCACCATTTTACGGTTGTAAAAGCCAAGGAAGACATAGTTTTAGTGGCTTTCCTAGGGTCATACAATCAGTATCAAAGATAGAATTTGAACTCCTGGACCTGATGCCAAGTCCAGCACTCTTTCCAGTGTGCCACTCACTGAACTACATAGCTGAAAGGAAAAGGTGCTTCACCTGAAGACCTAAGTTCAAAAATCTCACCTCAGTTACTTAACAAGCTGTGTGATCCTGGGCAAGTCATTTAACCTCTATCTGATTCAATTTAATCATCCCTACAATGGCAATAATAATAATAGCACCTATCTCCCACAGTTGGTGAGAGGATAAAATAAGATAATAGTTTAAAATTCTTGGCAAACCTTAAATACTATATAAATGTTAGGTATTACTACTGTTACTATTACCTGGTTAATTATTATAAACTAAATTAATATCATGTGGTTGTCTTCCCACTCCTATCACCCTAATTCTAGAGAAATTGTAACATTTGACTCTTTAAAATCTTTCTCATGAAATGCTAGCTAATTTCCTGTTCTC
Organism: Pseudocheirus occidentalis; assembly: GCA_028646575.1. Classification (NCBI taxonomy): domain Eukaryota; kingdom Metazoa; phylum Chordata; class Mammalia; order Diprotodontia; family Pseudocheiridae; genus Pseudocheirus; species Pseudocheirus occidentalis. The sequence continues at coordinate 10,191 of JAQQSW010023538.1, forward strand.
CACAATGATCACAAAATCCCAGATCTCCCAGAGAAGGAAGAGATACCAGACACCATACCCTACTT